>CM022300.1:550552675-550565364 GCA_011799875.1 Thinopyrum elongatum | reverse complement strand
AAAAATTAGTAAATGCAATGAAACATACAAATGAAAGTAGAAAGGGTTGAAATTTGATGCGTGGCTTTGAATGGGTCATACTGAATGCACAAAAAGTCTGGAGTTGAAATAAGTTTATAAAAAATAAATGCCTTTGTAACAGATGAGTTTTTTGTCCGAAACCCTATTACTTCGAAAGAGATTGTCCATTTTGTACACGAAGTGCATCCCAGTTTTTGCCGTAAACCTCTCAATTTTTAGCACATGCTATGTGGGTGAATGATGATACCATGCTGCCAACTTCAACCTTTTCAGAGTTCATTTGTAGTGCTTTTCAATTTCAGGGTCATTTAGCTCAAAAAATTAGTAAATGCTGAAAAATAGCAAATGAAGTCAGAAAGGGTTGAAAATTGATGACATGGTTTTGAATGGTGCTACTACCCACACAAAACCTGGAGTTGGAAATAAGTCATAAAATTGAAATGCCTTTGTAACAGATGAGTTTTTTTGTTCCGAAACCGCTGATACTTCGAAAGAGATTGTCCATTTTGTACATGAAGTGCATCAGTTTTTGCCATACCCTTCAACTTTTAGCACATGCTATGTGGGTGAAATGATGAACCATGCCAACTTTCAACCTTTTCAGAAAATCATTTGTAGTGCTTTTCATTTCAGGTCATTAACTCAAAAATCAGTAAATGCATGAAAAATAGCAAATGAAGGCAGAAATGGCTGAAAATGTGAGGTTGGCTTTGAATGTGCTACTGAATGCACAAAAGTCTGGAGTTGAAATAAGTTTATAAAAATGAAATGCCTTTGTAACAGATGAGTTTTCGTCTGAAACCCTGATACTTCGAAAAGATGTCCATTTTGTACAGCAAGTGCATCCAGTTTTTTGCCGTAAACCTCTCAATTTTTAGCACATCTCTATGTGGGTGAAATGATGTACCATGCCAATTCAATCAACCTTTTCAGATGTTCATTTGTAGTCTTTTCAATTTCAAGGTCATTTACATATGCTAAAAATATTAGTAAATGCATGAAAAATAGCAAATGAAGTCAGAAAGGTTGAAATTGATGACTGGCTTTGATGGTGCTACTGAACCACCAAAGCCTGGAGTTGAAATAAGTATAAAAATGAAATGCCCTTGTAACAGAATGAGTTTTTCGTCGCGAAACCCTGATTACTTGAAAGAGAGATGTCCATTTTGTACAAATGCATCCAGTTTTTTTTGCCTAACCCTCTCAAACTTTTTAGCACAATGCTGTGGGGTGAAATGATGTACCATGCAACTTAACTTTCACCTTTCAGCAGATCATTGTAGTGCTTTTCAATTTCAGGTCATTTAGTCAAAAAATAGTAAATGCATGAAAAATAGCAATGAAGTCAGAAAGGTGAAAATTGATGGCGTGGCTTTCGAATGGTGCATACTGAAATGCAAAAAAGTCTGGAGTTGAAATAAGTTATAAAAAATGAAATGCCTCTGCATAACAATGAGTTTTCGTCCGAAAACCCTGATACTTTCGAAAGAGATTGTCCATTTTGTACACGAAGTGCTCCATTTTTGCCGTAACCCCTCAACTTTTTTGCACATGCTATGTGGTGAAATGATGGTACCATACGTGAACTTTCAACCTTTTCAAGAGTTCATTTGTAGTCTTTTTTTCATTCGAGGGTCATTTAGCTAAAAAATCAGTAAATGCATGAAAAATACAGGAAATGAAGTCAGAAAGGGTGTTGAAAAATTGATGACGTGCTTTGAATGTTGCATACTAAATGCACACAAAGTCTAGAGTTGAAATAATTATAAAAAATGAAATGCCTTTGTAACAAATGAGTTTCGTCCAAACACCTATACTTTGAAAGAGATTGTCCATTTTGTACCGAAGTGCATCCAGTTTTGCCGTAACCCTCTTAACTTTTAGCAACATGCTATGTTGGGTGAAATAGATACCATGCCAACTTTCTGCCTTTCAGAGTTCATTTGTAGTGCTTTCAATTTTAGGGTCATTTAGTAAAAAATTGTAATGCAATCAATAATAGCATGAAAAATGCAGAAAGGTTTCAGAAAGGGTTGAAATTGGATGGCGTGGTTTTGAATGGTGCATCTGAATGCAAAAAAAGTCTGGAGTTGAAAATAGGTTAATAAAAAATGAAATGCCTTTGTAACAGTTGATTTTCGTCCGAAACCCTTATACTTCGAAAGAGATTTCCATTTTTTGTACACGAAGGCATCCAATTTTGCCGTAACCCTATCAACTTTTTAGCACATGCTATTTGTGGGTGAAATGATGACACCCATGCCAACTTTCAACTTTTCAGATTGTTCTTTTAGTGCTTTTCAATTTCGGGTCATTTAGCTCAAAAATCAGTAATGCATGAAAAAGCAAATGAAGTCAGAAAGGGTTGAAAATGATGATCGTGGCTTTGAATGGTGCATACCGAATGCACAAAAATTCTGAGTTGATAAATAAGTTATAAAATGAAATGCCTTTAGATGAGTTGTCCCAATTTTGTACACAGGAGTGCATTCCATTTTTGTTCGTAACCCTCTCAATTTTTACACATTGTATTCGGGTGAAATGATGATACGATGCAAACTTTTCAACCTTTTTCAGAGTTCATTTGTTGCTTTTCAATTTTAGGTCATTTAGCTCAAAAAATCAGTTGAATGCTGAAAAATAGCAAATGAAGTCAGAAAGGGTTGAAAATTGATGACTGTGGCTTTGAATGGTGCATACTGAACTGCACAAAAAGTCTGGAGTTGAAATAAGTTATAAAAAATGAAATGCCTTTGTAACAGATGAGTTTTCGTCCAAAAAACCCTGATACTTGAAAGAGATTGCCATTTTGTACACGAAGTGCATCAGTTTTTTGACCGTAACCCCTCTAAATTTTTAGCACATGCTATGTGGGTGAAATTGATGATACCATGCAAACTTTCAACCTTTTCAGGTTTGTATTGCTTTTCAATATAGGGTCATTTAGCTCAAAAAAATCGTAAATGCATGAAAAATAGCAAATGAAGTCAGAAAGGGTTGAAAATTGATGATGTGGCTTTGAATGGTGCAACTGAAAGCACAAAACATCTGGAGTTGAAATAAGTTATAAAAAATGAAATGCCTTTGTAACAGATAGTTTTTCGTCCGAACCCTGATATACTTCGAAAGAATTGTCCATTTTGTACAGCAAGTGCATCCGTTTTTGCCGTAACCCATCTCAATTTTATTTGCACATGCTATGTGGGTGAAATGATGATACATGCCAATTTCAACCTTTTCAGATTTCATTTGGGTGCTTTTAAATTTCAGGGTCATTTAGCTCAAAAAATCAGTAAATGCATGAAAAATAGCAAATGAAGTCAGAAAGGGTTGAAAATTGATGACATGAGACACTTTGAATGGTGCATACTGAACACACAAAAAAGTCTGGAGTTTAAATAAGTTAAAAAATGAAATGTCTTTGTAACAGATGAGTTTTCGTCCGAACCTGATACTTCGAAAGAGATGTCCATTTTGTACACGATATCATCCGGTTTTGCCGTAAACCTCTCCAAATTTTTAGCACATGCTATGTGGGTAAAATGATGATACCATGCCAACTTTCAACCTTTAGAGTTATTTGTGTGCTTTTCAATTCAGGGTCTTTAGTCAAAAAAAATCTAATGCATGAAAAATAGCAAATGAAGTCAGAAGGGTTGAAAATTGATGATATGGCTTTGAATGGTGCATACTGAACACACAAAAGTCTGGGTTGAAATAAGTCATAAAAAATGAAATGCCTTTGTAACAGATGAGTTTTCGTCCGAAACCCTGATACTTCGAAAGAGATTGTCCATTTTGTACATGAGTGCATAGTTTTTTTGCCGTAACCCTCTCAATTTTTACACATGCTATGTGGGTGAAATGATGTACCATGCCAACTTTCAACCTTTTCAGAGTCATTTTGTGTGCTTTT
The DNA here is from genome assembly GCA_011799875.1 of Thinopyrum elongatum. Classification (NCBI taxonomy): domain Eukaryota; kingdom Viridiplantae; phylum Streptophyta; class Magnoliopsida; order Poales; family Poaceae; genus Thinopyrum; species Thinopyrum elongatum. The sequence goes on along the minus strand of CM022300.1, from coordinate 550,561,427 downwards.
CAATTTCAGGGTCATTATATAAAAAAAATCGTAAATGCATGAAAAATAGCAATGAAGTCAAAAGTTAAAATTGATGACGTGTGCTTAAGGGTGCATACTAGCACAAAAAGTCTGAGTTGAAATAAGTTATAAAAAATGAAATGCCTTTGTAACAATGAGTTTTCGTCCGAAACCCTGATACTTTGAAGAAGAATTGTCCATTTTGTACACGAGGCATCCAGTTTTTGCCGTAACCCTCTAACTTTTTAGCACATGCTATGTGGGTGAAGAAATGATGTACCATGCCAACTTCAACCTTTTCAGAGTTCATTTGTAGTGCTTTTCAATTTCAGGTCATTTAGCTACAAAATAAGTAAATGCATGAAAAATAGCAAATGAAGTAGAAAGGGTTGAAAATTGATGCGTGGCTTTGAATGGTGCATATGAATGCACAAAAAAGTCTGGAGTTGAAATAAGTTATAAAAATGAAATGCCTTTGTAACAGATGAGTTTTCGTCCGAACAACTTGATACTTCGAAAGAGATTGTCCATTTTGTTACAGAAGTGCATCTAGTTTTTTGCCGTAACCACCCTCTCAACTTTTTAGCACATGCTATGTGGTGAATAGATAACCATGCCAACTTTCACACTTTTCAGAGTTCATTTTTAGTGCTTTTCAATTTCAGGGTCATTTAGCTAAAAAAAAATAGTAAATGAATGAAAAATAGCAAATGAAGTCAGAAAGGGTAAAATTGATGACGTGGCTTTCAATGGTGCATACTGAAGCACAAAAAGTCTGGAGTTGAAAAAGTTATAAAAAATGAAATGCCTTTGTAACAATGAGTTTTCGTCCGAAACCCTGATACTTGAAAGAGATTGTCCATTTTGTACAGAAGTGCATCCTTTTTTGCCGTAACCCTCTCACTTTTTAGTCCCATCTTGTGGGTGAAATGATACCATGCCAACTTTCAACCTTTTCAGATCATTTGTAGTGCTTTTCAATTCAGGGTCATTGTGCTAAAAAATCAGTAAATGCATGAAAAATAGCAAATGAAGTCAGAAAGGGTTGAAAATGATGACTGGCCTTTGAATGGTGCATACTGAACCACAAAAAGTCTGGAGTTGAATAAGTATAAAAAAATGAAATGCCTTTGTAACAGATGAGTGAGTTTTCGTCGAAACCCTGATACTTGAAAGAGATTGTCCATTTTGTACATGAAGTGCATCCATTTTTTGCCGTAACCCTCTCAACTTTTAGCACATGCTATGTGGTGAAATGATGATACCATGCCAACTTTTCAACCTTTTCAGATCGCATTAGTGCTTTTCAATTTCTGGGTCATTTAGCTAAAAAAAAAAAATCATAAATGCATGAAAAATAGCAAATGAAGTCAAAAGGGTGAAATGGATGACGTGGCTTTAATGGTGCATACGAGCACAAAAAGTCTGAGTTGAAAAAGTTATAAAATATGAATGCCTTTGAACATGCTGATGAGTTTTCGTCCGAAACCCTGATACTCAGAAAGAGATTGTCATTTTGTACACGAAGTGCATCCAATTTTTCCGTAACCCTCTCAACTTTTTCACATGCTATGTGGGTGAAATGATGTACCAATGCCAACTTTCAACCTTTTTAGAGTTCATTTGTAGTGCTTTTCAATTTTCGGTCATTTAGCTCAAAAAATTGTAAATGCTTGAAAAATAGCAAATGAAGTCAGAAAAGGGTTAAATTGATGAGGCTTTGAATGGTGCATACTGAAGCACAAAAGTCTGAGTTGAAATAAGTTATAAAAATGAAATGCCTTTGTAACAGATGATTTTTCTCCGAAACCCTGTATACTTCGAAAGAGATTGTCCATTTTGTACAGAAGTGCATCCATTTTTCTTTCGTAACCCTCTCAACTTTTTAGCACATCTATGTGGGTGAAATGATGATACCATGCAAACTTTCATCTTTTCAGAGTTCATTTTTAGTGCTTTCTCAATTTTTAGGGCATTTAGCTCAAAAAAATAGTAAATGCATGAAAAATAGCAAATGAAGTCAGAAAGGGTGAAAATTGATGACGTGTCTTTAATGGTGCATTAACTGAACACAAAATCTGGAGTTGAAATAAGTTATAAAAATGAAATGCCTTTGTAACAGATGAGTTTTCGTCGAAACCCTGATACTCTGAAAGAGATTGTCCCTTTTGTACAGAAGTGCATCCAGTTTTTGCCGTAACCCTCTCAACTTTTACTAGCACATGCTATGTGGGTGAAATGATGAACCATGCCAATTTTCAACCTTTTTCAAATTCATTTGTAGTGCTTTTCATTCAATTTCAGGGTCATTTAGGCTCAAAAAAACAAATCAGAATCATAAAAATAAGCAAATGAAGTCAGAAAGGGTTGAAAAATTGATGACATGGCTTTGAATGGTGCATACTAAACACAAACAAAGTCTGGAGTTGAAAAAGTATAAAAAATGAAATCCTTTGTAACAATGATTTTTCTCCGAAACCTGATACTTCGAAGAGAATTGTCCATTTTGTACAGAATGCATCAGGTTTTTTCCGTAACCCTCTCAATTTTTAGCACATCTGTTGGGTGAAATATGACGATACTACATTGCCAACTTTCACACTTTTTTATCCTTTGTAGTGCTTTTCAATTTCAGGGTCATTAGCTCAAAAAAAATGCAAATCATAAATGCATGAAAAATAGAAATGAATCAGAAGGGTTGAAAATTGATGACATGCCTTTGAATGGTGTGCATACTGAACACACAAAAGTCTGGAGTTAAATAAGTCATAAAAATGAAATGCCTTTGTAACAGATAGTTTTCGTCCGAAACCCTGATACTTGACGAAAGAGTTTCCATTTTGTACATGAAGTCGTCCATTTTTTTGCCGTAACCCTCTCACAACTTTTTAGCAGATGCTATGTGGGTGAAATGATGATACCATGCCAACTTTCACACCTTTTCAGAAATCATTTGTAGTGCTTTTCAATTTCATCATGGTCTTAAGACTAAAAAAAAAATCAGTAAATGCATGAAAAATAAATGAAGTGAGAAAGGGTGAAAATTGATTGAGACTGGCTTTCAATGGTGCATACTGAATGCAAAAAATTCTGGAGTTGAAATAGTTATAAAAAAATGAAATCCCTTTGTAACTGATGAGTTTTCGTCCGAAACCCTGATACTCGAAAGAGATTGTCCATTTTGTACACGAAGCTTAATCCAGTTTTTGCCGTAACCCTCTCAACTTTTTGCACATGCTATGTTGGTGAAATGATGTTACCATGCCAATTTCAACCTTTCAGAGTTCATTTGTATGCTTTTCAATTTCAGGGTCATTTCTAAAAAAAAAAATCAGTAAATGCTGAAAATAGCAAATAAGAAGAAAGGGTTGAAAATTGATGAGTGGCTTTGAATGGTGCATACTAAATGCACAAAAAGTTGGGTTGAAATCAGTTATAAAAAATGAAATGCCTTGTAACAAATGAGTTTGTCCAAACCCTGATACTTTGAAAGAGATTGTCCATTTTGTACACGAAGTGCATCCAGTTTTTGCCGTAACCCTCTCAACTTTTTAGCACGTGCTATGTGGGTGAAATGATGATACCATGCCAACTTTCAGCCTTTTCAGAGTTCATTTGTAGTGCTTTTCAATTTCAGGGTCATTTAGGTTAAAAAAATTAGTAAATGCATGAAAAATAGCAAATGAAGTCAGAAAGGGTTGAAAATTGATGGCGTGGTTTTGAATGGTGCATACTGAATGCAAAAAAAGTCTGGAGTTGAAATAAGTTATAAAAAATGAAATGCCTTTGTAACAGATGAGTTTTCGTCCGAAACCCTTATACTTCGAAAGAGATTATCCATTTTGCACACGAAGTGCATCCATTTTTGCCGTAACCCTCTCAACTTTTTTTGCACATGCTATGTGGGTGAATGATGAACCATGCCAACTTTCAACTTTTCAGAGTTCATTTTGTAGTGCTTTTCAATTTCAGTCATTTAGCTAAAAATTCAGTAAATGCATGAAAATAGAATAAGTCAGAAAAGGTTGAAAATTGATGATGTGGCTTTGAATGGTGCATACAAAGCCACAAAAAAGTCTGAGAGTTGAAATAAGTTATAAAAAAAAAAAATGAAATGCCTTGTACAGAATGTTTTCGTCGGAACCCTGATACTACTTGAAAGAGATTGTCCATTTTGTACATGAAGTGCATCCATTTTTTTTGCGTAATCCCTCTCAACTTTTTGCACATGCTGTGTGGGTGAAATGATGATACCTTGCAAACTTTCACCTTTTCGGAGTTCATTTGTAGTGCTTTTCAATTTCGGTCATTTATCAAATCAATGAAGCTTGAAAAATATAAAATGAATGAAGTCAAGAAGGGTTGAAAATTGATGACTGCTGTGCTTTGAATGGTGCATACTGAACCACAAAATCTGAAGTTAATAGTTATAAAAAATGAAATGCCTTGTACAGATGAGTTTTCGTCCGAACCCTGATACTTCGAAAGAGATTGTCCATTTTCGCATGAAGTGCATCCAGTTTTTGCGTAACCTCTCAACATTTTTAGCACATGCTATGTGGGTGAAATGATGATACCATGCCAACTTTCAACTTTTCAGAGTTCATTTGTGCTTTCAATTCCAGGGTCATTTAGCTCAAAAAAATAGTAAATGCATGAAAAATTACAAATGAAGTAGAAAGGGTTGAAAATTGATGACTGGTTTAATGGTGCATACTGAACACACAAAAAGTCTGGAGTTGAATAAGTCATAAAATGAAATGCTTTTGTAACAGATGAGTTTTTCGTCCGAAACCCTGATACTTCGAAAGAGATTGTCCATTTTGTCCATGAAGTGCATGCATTTTTTGCCGTATAACCCTCTCAACTTTTTAGCACATGCTATGTGGGTGAATGATGATACCCATCCAACTTTCAACCTTTCATAAATCATTGTAGTTCTTTTCAATTTCAGGTCATTAACTAAAAAAATAGATAAATGCATGAAATTAGCAAATGAAGCAGAAAGGGGTGAAAACTGATGACGTGGCTTTGAATGGGTGCTACTGATGCACAAAAATCTGGAGTTAAATAAGTTATAAAAAATGAAATGCTTTGTAACGTGAGTTTTCGTCCGAAACCCTGATACTTCAAGAGATTGTCCATTTTGTACATGAAGTGCATCCAGTTTTTGCCGTAACCCTCAAACTTTTTACACATGCTATGTGGGTGAATGATGATAACCATGCCAACTATTCACTTTTCAGATTTCATTTGTAGTGCTTTTCAATTTCAGGTCATTTAGCTCAAAAATCAATCGTAATGCATGAATAAGCCAAATGAAGTCAGAAAGGGTTGAAAATTGATGAGTGGCTTTGATGGTGCATACTGAACCCACAAAAGTCTGGAGTTGAAATAAGTCAATAAAATTGAAATGCCTTTTAACAGATAGTTTTCGTCCGAAACCCTGATACTTTCGAAGAGAGTCCATTTTGTACATGAAGTGCATCCATTTTTTTGCCGTAAACCCTCTCACTTTTTTAGCACATGCTTGTGGGTGAAAATGATGAATACCATGCAACTTTCAACCTTTCAGAAATCATTTGTATGCTTTTCATTTCATGGTCATTAAGCTAAAAAAAAATCAGTAAATGCATGAAAAAGACAAATGAAGTCAGAAAGTGGGAAAAATTATAGACGTGGCTTTAATGGTGCATACTGAATGCACAAAAATTCTGGAGTTGAAATAAGTTATAAAAATGAAATGCTTTGTAACGATGAGTTTCTTCCGAAACCCTGATACATCGAAAGAGATTGTCCTTTTTACACGAAGTGCATCCAGTTTTTGCCGTAACCCTCTCAACTTTTTTGCACTGCTATGTGGGTGAAATGATGATACCATGCCAACTTTCAACCTTTTCAGATTCATTTGTATGCTTTTCAATTTCATGGGTCATTTAGTAAAAAAATCAGTAAATGCATGAAAAATAGCAAATGAAGTCAGAAAGGGTTGAAAATGATGATGTGGCTTTGAATGGTGCATACTAATGCACAAAATTGTAGAGTTGAAATAAGTTTATAAAAAATAAATGCCTTTGTAACAGATAGTTTTCGTCCGAAACCCTGATACTTCGAAAGAGATGTCCATTTTGTACACGAAGTGCATCAGTTTTTGGCCGAAACCCTCTCAATTTTTTAGCACATGCTATGTGGGTGAAATGATGATACATGCACTTTCACCTTTTCAAGTTCATTTGTGTGCTTTTAAATTTCAGGGTCATTTAGTAAAAATCTGTAATGCATGAAAAATACAATGAAGTCAGAAAGGTTGAAATTGATGACTGGCTTTGAATGGTGCATACTGAACACACAAAAAGTCTGGAGTTGAAATAAGTTATAAAAAATGAATGCCTTTGTAACAATGAGTTTTCGTCGGAAACCTTGATACTTCGAAAGAGATGTCCATTTTGTACACGATGCATCCAGTTTTCGCGAAACCCTTCAATTTTTTACACATGCTATGTGGGTGAAATGATGAACCATGCCAACTTTCAACCTTTTCAGTTTCATTTGTAGGTGCTTTTCAATTCAGGGTCATTTAGGTCAAAAAATTCAGTAAATGCATGAAAATACGCAAATGAAGTCAGAAAGGGTTGAAAATTGATGGCGTGGCTTTGAATGGTGCATACTGAATGCACCAAAATCTGGAGTTGAATAAGTATAAAAAATGAAATGCCTTTGAACAGATGGTTTCGTCCAAACCCTATACTTCAAAAGATTGTCCATTTTTTACATGAAGTGCATCCAGTTTTTGCCGTAACCCTCACTCATTTTAGCACATGCTATGTGGGGTGAAATGATGTACCATGCCAACTTTCAACTTTCGAGTTCATTTGTGTGCTTTCAATTAGGGTCATTTATAAAAAAAAAATCGTAAATGCATGAAAAATAGCAAATGAATTCAGAAATGGTTGAAATTGATGACGTGGCTCTGAATGTGCATACTAAAACGCACAAAAGTCTGAGTTGAAAGAAGTTATAAAAATGAAATGCCTTTGTAACAAATGAGTTTTCCGCTGAAACCCTGATACTTTGAAAGAGATTGTCCATTTTGTACATGAAGTGCATCCAGTTTTTGCCGTACCCTCTCAACTTTTTAGCACATGCTATGTGGTGAAAAGAATGATACCATGCCAACTTTCAACCTTCAGAGTTTTGTAGGTAGTGCTTTCAATTTCAGGGTCATTAGGTAACAAAATAGTAAGTGCATGAAAATAGCAAATGAAGTCAGAAAGGGTTGAAAATGGATGCGTGGCTTTGAATGGTGCATATGAATGCACAAAAAGTCTGGAGTTGAAATGAAGTGCATCCGTTTTTGCCGTAACCTCTCAAATTTTTAGCACATGCTAGTGGGTGAAATGATGATACCATGCCATGACTTTCAACCTTTTCAGAGTTCATTTGTAGTGCTTTTCAATTTCAGGGTCATTTAGCTCAAAAAAATTAGTAAATGCATGAAAAATAGCAAATGAAGTGAGAAAGGGTTGAAAATTGATGACATGGATTTGAATGGTGCATACTGAACACACAAAAATTCTGGAGTTGAAATAAGTCATAAAAATTGAAATGCCTTTGTAACAGATGAGTTTTTGTCCGAAACCCTGATACTTCGAAAGAGATTGTCCATTTTGTACATGAAGTGCATGCAGTTTTTGCCATAACCCTCTCAACTTTTTAGCACATGCTATGTGGGTGAAATGATGACACCATGCCAACTTTCAACCTTTTCAGAAATCATTTGTAGTTCTTTTCAATTTCAGGGTCATTAAGCTTAAAAAAATCAGTAAATGCATGAAAAATAGCAAATGAAGGCAGAAATGGCTGAAAACTGATGACGTGGCTTTGAATGGTGCGTACTGAATGCACAAAAAGTCTGGAGTTGAAATAAGTTATAAAAAATGAAATGCCTTTGTAACAGATGAGTTTTCGTCCGAAACCCTTATACTTCGAAAGAGATTGTCCATTTTTTACACGAAGTGCATCCAGTTTTTGCCGTAACCCTCTCAATTTTTTTGCACATGCTATGTGGGTGAAATGATTGTACCATGCCAACTTTCAACCTTTCAGAGTTCATTTGTAGTGCTTTTCAATTTCAGGGTCATTTCGCTAAAAAAATCAGTAAATGCATGAAAAATAGCAAATGAAGTCAGAAAAGGTTGAAAATTGATGATGTGGCTTTGAATGGTGCATACTAAACGCACAAAAAGTCTAGAGTTGAAATAAGTTATAAAAAATGAAATGCCTTTGTAACAAATGAGTTTTCGTCCGAAACCCTGATACTTTGAAAGAGATTGTCCATTTTGTACACGAAGTGCTTCCAGTTTCTGCCGTAACCCTCTCAACTTTTTAGCACATGCTATGTGGGTGAAATGATGACACCATGCCAACTTTCAACCTTTTCAGAAATCATTTGTAGTTCTTTTCAATTTCAGGGTCATTAAGCTTAAAAAAATCAGTAAATGCATGAAAAATAGCAAATGAAGGCAGAAATGGCTGAAAACTGATGACGTGGCTTTGAATGGTGCGTACTGAATGCACAAAAAGTCTGGAGTTGAAATAAGTTATAAAAAATGAAATGCCTTTGTAACAGATGAGTTTTCGTCCGAAACCCTGATACTTCGAAAGAGATTGTCCATTTTGTACATGAAGTGCATGCAGTTTTTGCCATAACCCTCTCAACTTTTTAGCACATGCTATGTGGGTGAAATGATGA
>CM022300.1:550524979-550552665 GCA_011799875.1 Thinopyrum elongatum | reverse complement strand
TCACAGAACAATGACAAGTGAATCGAGACAACAAGAGGGTTGAAAACTTGATGACGTGGGCTGAATGGGTGCATACTGCAATCGCATTAAAAGTTGGAGATTGAATAAGTATAAAAAAAACCAATTGGAAAATTTGCCTTTTAACAGTGAGTTTTTCGTCACAAACTCGAAACCACTTGTACTGTCGAAAGAGGATTGTCCATTTTGACAAGTGAGGTGCATCCAATTTTGTTCCCCAGGTAACCCACTAACTGTTTTAGCACATGCTATGTGGTGAAATAGTGATGATACCATGCAAACTTTCAATCTTTTCAAGTTTCATTTTTAGTGCTTTTTCATTTCCGGGTCATTTAGCTCAAAAAAATTAGTAAATGCATGAAAAATAGCAAATGAAGTCAGAAAGGGGTGAAAATTGATGACGTGTCTTTCAATGGTGCATACTAACTGCACAAAAAGTCTGAGTTGAATAAGTTTATAAAAATGAAGCCTTGTAACAAGATGAGTATTCGTCTGAAACCCGATGCATATGACAGAAAATGGTCCATTTTGTACACAGTGTCTCCAGTTTTTGCTCGTAACACTCTCAACTTATTAGCACATGTCTATGTGGGGTGAAATGATGACACCATGCCAACTTTTCAAAAACAAACCTTTTCATCAGTTCAATTTGTAGTGCTTTTTCAATTTTCAGGGTCTTTAGCTCAAAAAAAAATCAGTAAATGCATGAAAAATAAGCAAATGAAGTCAGAAAGGGTTGAAAATTGATGACATGGCTTTGAATGGTGCATACTGACACACACAAAAAGTCTGGAGTTGAAATAAGTCATAAAAAAAATGAAATGCCTTTTAACAATGATAGTTTTCGTCCGACACGGTCTGATACTTTCGAAAGAGATTGTCCATTTTTGTACATGAAGTGCATCCAGTTTTTTGGCCGTAAACCTCTCACTTTTTAGCACATGCTTGTGGGTGAAATTGACGATACCATGCCAACTTTTCAACCTTTTAGAAATCATTTGTAGTGCTTTTCATTTCAGGGTCATTAAGCTCAAAAAAATCAGTAAATGCATGAAAAAATAGAAATGAACCAGAAAGGGTGAAATTGATGACGCCTTTGAATGGTGCATACTGAACACACAAAAGTCTGGAGTTAAATAAGTCATAAAAAATGAATTCCTTTGTAACAGATATTTTTTGTCCGAAACCCGGATACTTTCGAAAGAGTTTTCCATTTTGTACATGAAGTCATCCATTTTTTTTGCCGTACCCTCTCAACTTTTTAGCATATGCTATGTGGTGAAATGATGATACCATGCCAATTTCAACCTTTTCAGAATCTTTGTAGTGCTTTTCAATTTCCAGGTCATTTAAGCTAAAAAAATCAGTAAAGCATGAAATAGCAAATGAAGTAGAAGTGGTGAAAATTGAGACGTGGCTTTAATGGTGCATACTGAAATGCACAAAATTCTGGAGTTTGAAAAATATTTATAAAAAAGAAATCCTTTGTAACTGATGAGTTTTTCGTCGAAACCCTGATACAATCGAAAGAGATTGTCCATTTTGTACACAACTGAATCCAGTTTTTGCCGTAACCCTCTCCAATTTTTTGCACATGCTATGTGTGGTGAAATGATGTACCATGCCAATTTCAACCTTTTCAGAGTTCATTTGTAGTGCTTTTCAATTTCAGGGTCTTTAGCTAAAAAAATCAGTAAATGCATGAAAAATAGCAACTGAAGCAGAAAGGTTGAAAATTGATGTGTGGCTTTGAATGGTGCATACTAAATGCACAAAAAGTCTGTATTTGAAATAAGTTATAAAAAATGAAATGCCTTGTAACAAATGAGTTTTGTCCTAAAACCCTGATACTTTGAAAGAGATGTCCATTTTGTACACGAAATGCATCCAGTTTTTGCCGTAACCCTCTCAAATTTTTTAGCACGTGCTAATGTGGGTGAAATGATGATACCATGCCAACTTTCAAGCTTTTCAGAGTTCATTTGTAGTCGCTTTTCAATTTCAGGGTCATTTAGGTTAAAAAATAGTAAATGCAAGAAAAATAGCAAATGAAGTCAGAAAGGGTTGAAAATTGATGGCGGGTTTCGAATGTGCATACTCTGAATGCAAAAAAGTCTGGAGTTGAAATAAGTTATAAAAATGAAATGCCTTTTGTAACAGATGAGTTTTTCGTCGAAACCCTTATACTCGAAAGATTGATCCATTTGCACACAGAAGTGCATCCATTTGCCGTAACCTCTCAACTTTTAGCACATGCTATGTGGTGAATGATGACACATGCCAACTTTCCAACTTTTTCAGAGTTCATTTTTAGTGCTTTTCAATTTCAGGTCATTTAGCGTCAAAAAAATCTAGTAAATGCATGAAAAGTAGCAAATGAAGTCAGAAGGGGTGAAAATTGATGATGTGCTTTGAATGGGTGCAATACTGAATGCCAAAAAAGTCTGGAGTTGAAATAATTATAAAAATGAATGCCTTTGTAACAGATCAGTTTTCGTCGAAACCTGATACTTCGAAAGAGATTGTCCATTTTTTACATGAAGTGCATCCATTTTTGTCTCTACCCTCTCACAATTTTTAGCACATCGTGTGGGTGAAATGATGATACCATGCAAACTTCATCCTTTTCGGAGTTCATTTGTAGTGCTTTTCATTTCTGGTCATTACTCAAAAAATCAGTGAAGCTTGAAAATAGAATGAAGTCAGAAAGGGTTGAAAATTGTGACATGGCTTTGAATGGCATACTGAACGCACAAAAGTTCTGAAGTTAAATAGTTTAAAAATGAAATGCCTTTGTACAGATGAGTTTTTCGTCCGACCCTGATACTCGAAAGAGATTGTCCATTTTCTACATGAAGTGCATCCAGTTTTTTTGCCGTAACCCTCTCAACTTTTAGCACATGCTATGTGGGTGAAATGATGATACCATGCCAACTTTCAACCTTTTCAGAGTTCATTTGTGGTGCTTCTTTCAATATCAGGGTCATTTAGCTCAAAAAAATCAGTAAAGCATGAAAAATAGCAAATGAAGTCAGAAAGGTGTTGAAAAATTGATGAATTGGCTTGAAGGGTGCATACTGAACACAAAAAAGTCTGGATTGAAATAATATAAAAAATGAAATGCCTTTGTAACAGATGAGTTTATCGTCCGAAACCCTGATACTTCGAAAGAGATTGTCCATTTTTACAGAAGTTGCATCCATTTTTTGCCGTAACCCTCTCAACTATTTAGCACATGCTATGTGGGGGTGAAATGATGATACCCTGCAACTTTCAACCTTTCAAAAGTTCATTTGTAGTGCTTTCAATTTCTAGGTCATTAGCTCAAAAATAGTAAATGCATGAAAATTAGCAATGAATCAGAAAGGGTGAAAATGATTACGTGGCTTATGGTGCATACTGAACTGCACAAAAATTCTGAGTTTAATAAGTTATAAAAATGAAATGCCTTTGTAACTGATGAGTTTCGTCCAAAACCCTGTACTTCGAAAGAGATTGTCCATTTGTACAGAAGTGCATCCAGTTTTTTGCCGTAACACCTCACAACTTTTTCACACTGCTATGTGGTGAAATGATGATACACCATGCCAACTTTCAATCTTTTCAGAGTCATTGTATGCTTTTCAATTTAGGTCTTTAGCTCAAAAAAATCATAAATGCATGAAATAGCAAATGAGTCAGAAAGGGTTAAAATTGATGATGTGGCTTTGAATGTGGCATACTGAACCACAAAAAGTCTGGAGTTGAAATAATTAAAAAATGAAATGCCTTTGTAACAGATAGTTTTCGTCCGAAACCCTGATACTTCGAAAGAGATGTTTCCATTTTGTACATGAAGTGCATCCATTTTTTCCGTAACCCTCCCTCCAATTTTTTAGACATGCTATGTGGGTGAAATGATGATACCATGCCAACTTTCAACCTTTTCAGAAATCATTTGTAGTGCTTTCAATTTCAAGGGTCTTAAGCCAAAAAATCAGTAAATGCATGAAAAAGACAAGGAAGTCAGAAAGGGTGAAAATTGATGACGTGGGCTTTAATGGTGCATACTGAACGCACAAAAATTCTGGAGTTGAAATAGTTATAAAAAAGAAATGCCTTGGTAATGATGAGTTTTCGTCCGAAACCCCTGATCTATCGAAGAGATTGTCCATTTTATACAGAAGTGCATCCAGTTTTTGCCGTAACCCTCTCAACTTTTTTGCACAATGTCTATGTGGGTTGAATGATGATATCCATGCCAATGTCAACCTTTTCAGATTCATTTGTAGTGCTTTTCAATTTCAGGGTCATTAGGTCAAAAAAATCATAATGCATGAAAAATAGCAAATGAAGTCAGAAGGGTTGAAATTGAGTGAGGGCTTGATGTGTGCATAACAAATGCACAAAAAGTGTAAGTTGAACATAAGTTATAAAAAATAAATGCTTTGTAACAGATAATTTTCGTCCGAAAACCCTGATACTTCGAAGAGATGTCCATTTTTGTCACACGAGTGCATCCAGTTTTTTCCGAAAACCTCTCAATTTTTTAGCACATGCTATGGGTGGGTGAAATGATATACCATGCCACTTTCAACCTTTTCAGAGTTCATTTGTGGCTTTTTCAAATTTCAGGGTCATTTAGCTCAAAAATCAGTAAATGCATGAAAAATAGCAAATGAAGTCAGAAGGGTTGAAATTGATGACATGGCTTTGAATGGTGCATCTGAACACACAAAAAGTCTGGAGTTGAAATAAATTATAAAAAAATGAATGCCTTTGTAACAGATGAGTTTTCGTCCGAAACCTTGATACTTCAAAGAGATTGTCCATTTTGTACACGAAGTGCATCCAGTTTTCCCGAAAACCTCTCAATTTTTAGCACATGCTTGTGGGGAAATGATGATACCATGCAAACTTTCAACCTTTTCATTATTTGTGGTGCTTTTCAATATCAGGTCATTTAGCTCAAAAAATCAAGTAAATGCATAAAAATAGCAAATGAAGTCGAAAGGTTGAAAATTGATGACATGGCTTTGAATGGTGCATACTGAACACAAAAATTCGGAGTTGAAGATAAGTCTAAAAAATGAAATGCCTTTGTAACAGATGAAAGTTTTCGTCCGAAACCCTGATACTTCGAAAAGATTGTCCATTTTGTACATGAAGTGCATATTTTGCCGTAACCCTCTCAAATTTTTAGCACATGCTATGTGGGGAAATGATGTACCATGCCAATTTCAACTTTTCAGATGTTCATTTGTTGTTTTACCGTAACCTCTCAAATTTTTAGCACATGCTATGTGGGTGAAATGATGATACCATGCAAACTTTAACTTTTCAGAGTTCATTTGTAGTGCTTTTCAATTTTAGGGCCATTTAGCTCAAAAAAATCAGTAAATGCATGAAAAATAGCAAATGAAGTCAGGAAGGGTTGAAAATTGATGATGTGGCTTTGAATGGTGCTTACTGAACGCACAAAAATTCTGGAGTTGAAATAAGTTATAAAAAATGAAATGCCTTTGTAACAGATGAGTTTTCGTCCGAAACCCTGATACTTCGAAAGAGATTGTCCATTTTGTACATGAAGTGCATCCAGTTTTTGCCGTAACCCTCTCAACTTTTTAGCACATGCTATGTGGGTGAAATGATGATACCATGCCAATGTTCAACCTTTTCAGAGTTCATTTGTAGTGCTTTTCAATTTCAGGGTCATTTAGCTCAAAAAATCAGAAAATGCATGAAAAATAGCAAATGAAGTCAGAAAGGGTTGAAAATTGATGACATGGCTTTGAATGGTGCATACTGAACACACCAAAAGTCTGGAGTTGAAACAAGTTATAAAAAATTAAATTCCTTTGTAACAGATGAGTTTTCATCCGAAACCCTGATACTTCGAAAGAGATTGTCCATTTTCTACACGAAGTGCATCCAGTTTTTTTCGTAAACCTCTCAAATTTTTAGCACATGCTATGTGGGTGAAATGACGATATCATGCCAACTTTCAACCTTTTCAGAGTTCATTTGTGGTGCTTTTCAATTTCAGGGTCATTTAGCACAAAAAAATCAGTAAATGCATGAAAAATAGCAAATGAAGTCAGAAAGGGTTGAAAATTGATGACATGGCTTTGAATGGTGCATACTGAACACACAAAAAGTCTGGAGTTGAAATAAGTCATAAAAAATGAAATGCCTTTGTAACACTGAGTTTTCGTCCGAAACCCTGATACTTCGAAAGAGATTGTCCATTTTGTACATGAAGTCCGTCAGTTTTTGCCGTAACCCTCCCAACTTTTTAGCACATGCTATGTGGGTGAAATGATGATACCATGCCAACTTTCAACCTTTTCAGAATCATTTGTAGTGCTTTTCAATTTCAGGGTCATTAAGCTCAAAAAACTCAGCAAATGCATGAAAAATAGCAGATGAAGTCAGAAAGGGGTGAAAATTGATGACGTGGCTTTCAATGGTGCATACTGAATGCATAAAAGTCTGGAGTTGAAATAAGTTATAAAAAATGAAATGCCTTTGTAACTGATGAGTTTTCGTCCGAAACCCTGATACTTCGAAAGAGATTGTCCATTTGTACATGAAGTGCATTCAGTTTTTGCCGTAACCCTCTCAACTTTTTAGCACATGCTATGTGGGTGAATGATGGTACCATGCCAACTTTCAGCCTTTTCAGAGTTCATTGTAGTGCTTTTCAATTTCAGGGTCATTTAGCTAAAAAATCAGTAATGCTTGAAAATAGCAAATGAAGTAGAAAGGGTTGAAAATTGATGACGTGGCTTTGAATGGTGCATATTAAAGCACAAAAAGTCTGGAGTTGAAATCAGTTATAAAAAATAAAATGCCTTTGAACAGATGAGTTTTCGTCCGAAACCCTGATACTTCGAAAGAGATTGTCATTTTGTACACGAAGTGCTTCCAGTTTCTGCCGTAACCCTCTCAACTTTTTAGCACATGCTATGTGGGTGAAATGATGATACCATGCCAACTTCAGCCTTTTCAGAGTTCATTTGTAGTGCTTTTCAATTTCAGGGTCATTTAGGTTAAAAATTAGTAAATGCATGAAAATAGCAAATGAAGTCAGAAAGGGTTGAAAATTGATGGCGTGGCTTTGAATGGTGCATACTGAATGAACAAAAAGTCAGGAGTTGAAATAAGTATAAAAAATGAAATGCCTTTGTAACAGAGGAGTTTTCGTCGAAACCCTTATACTTGAAAGAGATTGTCCATTTTTACACGAAGTGCATCCAGTTTTTGCCGTAACCCTCTCAACTTTTTTGCACATGCTATGTGGGTGAAATGATGTACCATGCCAACTTTCAACCTTTCAGAGTTCATTGTAGTGCTTTTCAATTTCAGGGTCATTTCGCTAAAAAAATCAGTAAATGCATGAAAAATAGCAAATGAAGTCAGAAAAGGTTGAAAATTGATGATGTGGGCTTTGAATGGTGCATACTAAACGCACAAAAAGTCTAGAGTTGAAATAAGTTATAAAAATGAAATGCCTTGTAACAAATGAGTTTTCGTCCGAAACCCTGATACTTGAAAGAGATTGTCCATTTTGTACATGAAGTGCATCCAGTTTTTGCCGTTACCCTCTCAACTTTTTAGCACATGCTATGTGGGTGAAATGATGATACCATGCCAACTTTCAGCCTTTTCAGAGTTCATTTGTAGTGCTTTTCAATTTCAGGGTCATTTAGGTTAAAAAAATTAGTAAATGCATGAAAAATAGCAAATGAAGTAAGAAAGGGTTGAAATTTGATGGCGTGGCTTTGAATGGTGCATACTGAATGCACAAAAAGTCTGGAGTTGAAATAAGTTATAAAAAATGAAATGCCGTTGTAACAGATGAGTTTTCGTCCGAAACCCTTATACTTCGAAAGAGATTGTCCATTTTGTACATGAAGTGCATCCAGTTTTTGCCGTAAACCTCTCAAATTTTTAGCACATGCTATGTGGGTGAAATGATGATACCATGCCAACTTTCAACCTTTTCAGAGTTCATTTGTAGTGCTTTTCAATTTCAGGGTCATTTAGCTCAAAAAAATTAGTAAATGCATGAAAAATAGCAAATGAAGTGAGAAAGGGTTGAAAATTGATGACATGGATTTGAATGGTGCTACTGAACACACAAAATTTGGAGTTGAAATAAGTCAAAAAATTGAAATGCTTTGTAACAGATGAGTTTTTGTCCAAACCCTGAACTTCGAAAGAGATTGTCCATTTTGTACATGAAGTGCATGCAGTTTTGCCTAACCCTCTAATTTTTAGCACATGCTATGTGGGTGAAATGATGAACCATGCCAACTTTCAACCTTTTCAGAATCATTTGTAGTGTCTTTCAATTTCAGGGTCATTAGCTAAAAAATCAGTAAATGCATGAAAAATAGCAAATGAAGGCAGAAATGGCTGAAAACTGATGACGTGGCTTTGAATGGTGCGTACTGAATGCACAAAAAGTCTGGAGTTGAAATAAGTTATAAAAAATGAAATGCCTTTGTAACAGATGAGTTTTCGTCCGAAACCCTGATACTTCGAAAGAGATTGTCCATTTTGTACATGAAGTGCATCCAGTTTTTGCCGTAAACCTCTCAAATTTTTAGCACATGCTATGTGGGTGAAATGATGATACCATGCCAACATTCAACCTTTTCAGATTTCATTTGTAGTGCTTTTCAATTTCAAGGTCATTTAGCTCAAAAAATTTAGTAAATGCATGAAAAATAGCAAATGAAGTCAGAAAGGGTTGAAAATTGATGACCTGGCTTTGCATGGTGCATACTGAACCCACAAAAAGTCTGGAGTTGAAATAAGTCATAAAAATTGAAATGCCCTTGTAACAGATGAGTTTTCGTCCGAAACCCTGATACTTCGAAAGAGACTGTCCATTTTGTACATGAAGTGCATCCAGTTTTTGCCATAACCCTCTCAACTTTTTAGCACATGCTCTGTGGGTGAAATGATGATACCATGCAAACTTTCAACCATTTCAGAAATCATTTGTAGTGCTTTTCAATTTCATGGTCATTAAGCTCAAAAAAATCAGTAAATGCATGAAAAATAGCAAATGAAGACAGAAATGGGTGAAAATTGATGACGTGGCTTTGAATGGTGCATACTGAATGCACAAAAAGTCTGGAGTTGAAATAAGTTATAAAAAATGAAATGCCTTTGTAACAGATGAGTTTTCGTCCGAAACCCTGATACTTCGAAAGAGATTGTCCATTTTGTACACGAAGTGCATCCAGTTTTTGCCGTAACCCTCTCAACTTTTTTGCACATGCTATGTGGGTGAAATGATGGTACCATGCCAACTTTCAACCTTTTCAGAGTTCATTTGTAGTACTTTTCAATTTCAGGGTCATTTAGCTAAAAAAATCAGTAAATGCATGAATAATAGCAAATGAAGTCAGAAAGGGTTGAAAATTGATGACGTGGCTTTGAATGGTGCATACTAAATGCACAAAAAGTCTAGAGTTGAAATAAGTTATAAAAAATGAAATGCCTTTGTAACAAATGAGTTTTCGTCCAAAACCCTGATACTTTGAAAGAGATTGCCATTTTGTACACGAAGTGCATCTAGTTTTTGCCGTAACCCTCTCAACTTTTTAGCACATGCTATGTGGGTGAAATGATGATACTATGCCAACTTTCAGCCTTTTCAGAGTTCATTTGTAGTGCTTTTCAATTTCAGGGTCATTTATGTTAAAAAAATTAGTAAATGCATGAAAAATAGCAAATGAGGTCAGAAAGGGTTGGAAATTGATGGCGTGGTTTTGAATGGTGCATGCTGAATGCAAAAAAAGTCTGGAGTTGAAATAAGTTATAAAAAATGAAATGCCTTTGTAACAGATGAGTTTTCGTCTGAAACCCTTATACTTCGAAAGAGATTATCCATTTTGTACACGAAGTGCATCCAATTTTCGCCGTAACCCTTTCAACTTTTTAGCACATGCTATGTGGGTGAAATGATGACACCATGCCAACTTTCAATCTTTTCAGAATTCATTTTTAGTGCTTTTCAATTTCAGGGTCATTTAGCTCAAAAAATTCAGTAAATGCATGAAAAGTAGCAAATGAAGTCAGAAAGGGTTGAAAATTGATGATGTGGCTTTGAATGGTGCATACTGAATGCACAAAAATTCTGGAGTTGAAATAAGTTATAAAAAATGAAATGCCTTTGAGATTGTCCATTTTGTACACGAAGTGCATCCAGTTTTTGTCGTAACCCTCTCAACTTTTTAGCACATGCTATGTGGGTGAAATGATGATACCATGCAAACTTTCAACCTTTTCAGAGTTCATTTGTACTGCTTTTCAATTTCTGGGTCATTTAGCTCAAAGAAATCAGTGAATGCTTGAAAAATAGCAAATGAAGTCAGAAAGGGTTGAAAATTGATGACATGGCTTTGAATGGTGCATACTGAACGCACAAAAAGTCTAGAGTTGAAATAAGTTATAAAAAATGAAATGCCTTTGTAACAAATGAGTTTTCGTCCAAAACCCTGATACTTTGAAAGAGATTGCCATTTTGTACACGAAGTGCATCTAGTTTTTGCCGTAACCCTCTAAACTTTTTAGCACATGCTATGTGGGTGAAATGATGATACCATGCAAACTTTCAACCTTTCATTTGTATTGCTTTTCAATATTAGGGTCATTTAGCTCAAAAAAATCTGTAAATGCATGAAAAATAGCAAATGAAGTCAGAAAGGGTTGAAAATTGATGATGTGGCTTTGAATGGTGCATACTAAATGCACAAAAAGTCTGGAGTTGAAATAAGTTATAAAAAATGAAATGCCTTTGTAACAGATAAGTTTTCGTCCGAAACCCTGATACTTCGAAAGAGATTGTCCATTTTGTACACGAAGTGCATCCAGTTTTTGCCGTAAACCTCTCAATTTTTTAGCACATGCTATGTGGGTGAAATGATGATACCATGCCAACTTTCAACCTTTTCAGATTTCATTTTGGTGCTTTTAAATTTCAGGGTCATTTAGCTCAAAAAATCAGTAAATGCATGAAAAATAGCAAATGAAGTCAGAAAGGGTTGAAAATTGATGACATGACTTTGAATGGTGCATACTGAACACACAAAAAGTCTGGAGTTGAAATAAGTTATAAAAAATGAAATGCCTTTGTAACAGATGAGTTTTCGTCCGGAACCTTGATACTTCGAAAGAGATTGTCCATTTTGTACACGAAGTGCATCCAGGTTTTGCCGAAAACCTCTCAAATTTTTAGCACATGCTATGTGGGTCAAATGATGATACCATGCCAACTTTCAACCTTTTCAGAGTTCATTTGTGGTGCTTTTCAATATCAGGGTCATTTAGCTCAAAAACATCAGTAAATGCATGAAAAATAGCAAATGAAGTCAGAAAGGGTTGAAAATTGATGACATGGCTTTGAATGGTGCATACTGAACACACAAAAAGTCTGGAGTTGAAATAAGTCATAAAAAATGAAATGCCTTTGTAACAGATGAGTTTTCGTCCGAAACCCTGATACTTCGAAAGAGATTGTCCATTTTGTACATGAAGTGCATAAGTTTTTGCCGTAACCCTCTCAAATTTTTAGCACATGCTATGTGGGTGAAATGATGGTACCATGCCAACTTTCAACCTTTTCAGAGTTCATTTGTTGTGCTTTTCAATTTCAGGGTCATTTAGATAAAAAAAATCCGTAAATGCATGAAAAATAGTAAATGAAGTCAGAAATGGTTGAAAATTGATGACGTGTCTTTGAATGGTGCATACTAAACGCACAAAAAGTCTTGAGTTGAAATAAGTTATAAAAAATGAAATGCCTTTGTAACAAATGAGTTTTCGTCCGAAACCCTGATACTTTGAAAGAGATTGTCCATTTTGTACACGAAGTGCATCCAGTTTTTGCCGTAACCCTCTCAACTTTTTAGCACATGCTATGTGCGTGAAATGATGATACCATGCCAACCTTCAACCGTTTCAGAGTTTGTATGTAGTGCTTTTCAATTTCAGGATCATTTAGGTCAAAAAATTAATAAATGCATGAAAAATAGCAAATGAAGTCAGAAAGGGTTGAAAATTGATGGCGTGGCTTTGAATGGTGCATACTGAATGCACAAAAAGTCTGGAGTTGAAATAAGTTATAAAAAATGAAATGCCTTTGTAACAGATGAGTTTTCGTCCGAAACATTGAAACTTCGAAAGAGATTGTCCATTTTGTACATGAAGTGCATCTAGTTTTTGCCGTAACCCTCTCAACTTTTTAGCACATGCTATGTGGATGAAATGATGATACCATGCCAACTTTCAATCTTTTCAGAGTTCATTTTTAGTGCTTTTCAATTTCAGGGTCATTTAGCTCAAAAAAATCAGTAAATGTATGAAAAATAGCAAATGAAGTCAGAAAGGGGTGAAAATTGATGACGTGGCTTTCAATGGTGCATACTGAATGCACAAAAAGTCTGGAGTTGAAAGAAGTTATAAAAAATGAAATGCCTTTGTAACAAATGAGTTTTCGTCCGAAACCCTGATACTTTGAAAGAGATTGTCCATTTTGTACATGAAGTGCATCCAGTTTTTGCCGTAACCCTCTCAACTTTTTAGCACATTCTCTGTGGGTGAAATGATGATACCATGCCAACTTTCAACCTTTTCAGAAATCATTTGTAGTGCTTTTCAATTTCAGGGTCATTAAGCTAAAAAAAATCAGTAAATGCATGAAAAATAGCAAATGAAGTCAGAAAGGGTTGAAAATTGATGACATGGCTTTGAATGGTGCATACTGAACACACAAAAAGTCTGGAGTTGAAATAAGTCATAAAAAATGAAATGCCTTTGTAACAGATGAGTTTTCGTCTGAAACCCTTATACTTCGAAAGAGATTGTCCATTTTGTACATGAAGTGCATCCAGTTTTTGCCGTAACCCTCTCAACTCTTTAGCACATGCTATGTGGGTGAAATGATGATACCATGCCAACTTTCAACCTTTTCAGAAATCACTTGTAGTGCTTTTCAATTTCAGGGTCATTAAGCTAAAAAAATCAGTAAATGCATGAAAAATAGCAAATGAAGTCAGAAAGTGGTGAAAATTGATGACGTGGCTTTCAATGGTGCATACTGAATGCACAAAAAGTCTGGAGTTGAAAAAAGTTATAAAAAATGAAATGCCTTTGTAACTGATGAGTTTTCGTCCGAAACCCTGATACATCGAAAGAGATTGTCTATTTTGTACACGAAGTGCATCCAATTTTTGCCGTAACCCTCTCAACTTTTTTGCACATGCTATGTGGGTGAAATGATGGTACCATGCCAACTTTCAACCTTTTCAGAGTTCATTTGTAGTGCTTTTCAATTTCTGGGTCATTTAGCTCAAAGAAATCAGTGAATGCTTGAAAAATAGCAAATGAAGTCAGAAAGGGTTGAAAATTGATGACATGGCTTTGAATGGTGCATACTGAACGCACAAAAAGTCTGAAGTTGAAATAAGTTATAAAAAATGAAATGCCTTTGTAACAGATGAGTTTTCGTCCGAAACACTGATACTTCGAAAGAGATTGTCCATTTTGTACATCTCTGGAAAAGGTTGAAAGTTGGCATGGTATAATCATTTTGACCCCACATAGCAAGTGTCTAAAAATTTGAGAGGTTTTCGGCAAAACTGGATGCACTCGGTACAAAATGGACAATCTCTTTCGAAGTATCAAGGTCCGGACGAAAACTCATCTGTTACAAAGGCATTTCATTTTTGTATAACTTATTTCCCTCCAGACTTTTTGTGTGTTCAGTAGCACCATTCAAAGTATGTCATCAATTTTCAACCCTTCTGACTTGCATTTGCTCTTTTTCATGCATTTACTGATTTTGAGCTAAATGACCTGAAATTTAAAAGCACCAAAATGAAATCTGAAAAGGTTGAAAGTTGGCATGGTATCATCTTTCACCCACATAGCATGTGTAAAAAATTGAGAGGTTTACGGCAAAAACTGATGCACTTCGTGTACAAAAATGGACAATCTCTTTCGAAGTATCAGGGTTTCGGACGAAAATATCTGTTACAAAGGCATTTCATTTTTTATAGACTTATTTCAACTCCAGACTTTTTGTGCATTTAGTATGCACCATTCAAAGCCACATCATCAATTTTCAACCCTTTCTGACTTCATTTGCATTTTTCATGCATTTACAGATTTTTTTGAGCTAAATGACCCTAATATTGAAAAGCACATACAAATGAAGGTTGAAAGTTTGCATGGTATCTCATTTCACCCACATAGCATGTGCTAAAAAGTTTAGAGGTTACGGCAAAAACTAGATGCACTTCGTGGACAAAATGCAATCTCTTCAAAGTATCAGGGTTCTGGACGAAAACTCATTGTTACAAAGGCATTTCATTTTTTATAACTTATTTCAACTCTGACTTTTGTGCGTTCGTATGCACCATTCAAAGCCATGTCATCAATTTTCAACCCTTTTCTGACTTCATTTGCTATTTTTTCAAGCATTACTGTCTTTGAGTAAAGACCCGAAATTGAAAAGAAGTACAAATGACTCTGAAAGGTGAAGTTTGCCATGGTATCATCATTTCACCCCACATAGCATGTGCTAAAAAGTTGAGAGGGTTACGACAAAAACTGGATGCACTCGTGTACAAAATGGACAATCTCAAAGGCATTTTCATTTTTTATAACTTATTTCAACTCCAGAATTTTTGTGCATTAGTATGCACCATCTAGCCACATCATCAATTTTCAACCCTTTTCTGACTTCATTTGCTACTTTTACATGCATTTACTGAATTTTTTGAGCTAAATGACCCTGAATAAATGAAAAAGCACAAAATGAATCTCTGAAAAGAGTGAAAGTTTGGCATGGTGTCATCATTTCACCACATAGCATGTGCTAAAAAGTTGAAAGGGGTTACGGCGACGAAAATTGGATGCACTTCGTGTACAAAATGGATAAATCTTTCGCAGTATAGAGGTTTCAGACGAAACTCATCTGTACAAAAGGCATTTCATTTTTTAAACTATTTCAACTCAGACTTTTGCATTCAGCATGCACCATTCAAACCACGCCATCAATTTCCAACCCTTCTGACCTCATTGCTATTTTTCATGCATTACTAATTTTTTTTTAACATAATGACCCTGCATATGAAAATGAAAAGCACTACAAATGAACTCTGAAAAGGCGTGAATAGTTGGCATAGTATCATCATTTCACCCACATAGCTGTGCTAAAAAGTTGAGAGGGTTACGGCCAAAAACTAGATGCACATTCGATGTACAAAATGGCAAATCTCTTTCAAAGTATCAGGGTTTTGGCGAAAAAAATCATTTGTTACAAAGGCATTTTCTTTTAACTTATTTCAATCTACGATTTTTGTGCATTAGTATGCACCATTCAAAGCCACGTCATCAATTTTCAACCCTTTTGACTTCATTTGCATTATTCATGCATTTACTGATTTTTTTAGCTAAATGACCCTGAAATTGAAAGTACTACAAATGACTCTGAAAGGTTGAAAGTTGGCATGGTACATCATTTCACCACATAGCATGTGCAAAAAAGTTGAGAGGGTTACGGGCAAAAAATGGATGCTTCGTGTACAAAATGGACAATCTCTTTCGAAGTATCAGGGTTTCGGACGAAAACTCATCTGTTACAAAGGCATTTCATTTGTTTATAACTTATTTCAAACTCCAGACTTTTTGTGCATTCAGTATGACATTCAAAGCCACGTCTCCAATTTTCACCCATTTCTGTCTTCATTTGCTATTTTTATGCATTTACGATTTTTTTTGGCTTAATGCAGAAATTGAAAAGCACTACAATTATTCTGAAATGGTTGAAAGTTTGGCATGGTATCATCATTCACCCACAGAGCATGTGCTAAAAAGTTGAGAGGGTTATGGCAAAAACTGGATGCACTTCATGTACAAAATGGACAGTCTCTTCGAAGTATCAGGGTTTCGGACGAAAACTCATCTGTTACAAGGGCATTTCAATTTTTAGACTATTTCAACTCCAGACTTTTTGTGGGTTCAGTATGCACCATGAAAGCCAGTCATCATTTTCAAACCCTTTCTGACTTCATTTGCTATTTTTCATCGCATTTACAAATTTTTTGAGCTAAATGACCTGAATTGAAAAAGAATACAAATGAAATCTGAAAAGGGTTGAATGTTGGCATGGTATCATCATTTCACCACATAGCATGTGCTAAAAATTGAGAGGTTTACGGCAAAAACTGGATGCACTTCATGTAAAAAATGGACTCTCTTTCGAAGTAGTATAAGGTTTCGGACGAAAACTCATCTGTTACAAAGGCATTTCATTTTTTAACTTATTTCAACTCCAGACTTTTGTGCATTCAGTACGCACCATTCAAAGCCACGTCATCAGTTTCAGCAATTCTGCTCATTGCTATTTTTCCATGCATTACTGATTTTTTTAAGCTTAATGAACCCTGAAATGAAAAAGAAACTACAAATGATTTCTGAAAAGGTTGAAAGTTGGCAGGGTGATCATCATTTCACCCACAAGCATGTGCTAAAAGTTGAGAGGGTTATGGCAAAAACTGCATGCACTTCATGGTACAAAATGGACAATCTCTTCGAAGATCAGGGTTTCGCGAAAAACTCATCTGTTTACAAAGGCATTTCAATTTTATGATCTTATTTCAACTCCAGAATTTTGTGTGTGTCAGTAGCACATTCAAATCCAGTGTCATCAATTTTCAACCCTTTCTCACTTCATTTGCTATTTTTATTGCATTTACTAATTTTTTTGAGCACTAAATGACCCTGAAATTGAAAAAAGCACTACAAATGAAACTTGAAAAGGTTGAAAGTTGAGCATGGTACTCATCATTTCACCCCATAGCATGTGCTAAAATTTGAGAGGTTTATCGGCAAAAACTGGATGCACTTCATGTACAAAATGGACAATCTCTTTCGAAGTATAAGGGTTCGGACGAAAACTCATCTGTTACAACGGCATTTCATTTTTATAAACTATTTCAACTCCAGACTTTTTGTGCATTCAGTATGCACCATTCAAAGCCACGCCATCAAATGTCAACCCTTTCTTACTTCATTTGCTATTTTTCATGCATTTACTAATTTTTTTAACCTAAATGACCCTGAAATTGAAAAGCACTACAAATGACTCTGGCAAAGGTGAAAGTTGGCATGGTATCATCATTTCACCCACATAGCATGTGCTAAAAAGTTGAGAGGGTAACGGCAAAAACTGGATGCACTCATGTCAAAATGGACAATCTTTTCAAAGTATCAGGTTTCGGACGAAAACTCATTTGTTACAAAAGGCATTGTCATTTTTTATACTTATTTCAACTCTAGACTTTTTGTGCGTTTAGTATGCACCATTCAAAGCCACATCACATTTTCAACCTTTTCTGATCTCATTTGTATTTTCATGCATTTACTGAGTTTTTTTAGCGAAATGACCCTGAAATTGAAAGCAATACAAATGAACTCTGAAAGGTTGAAAGTTGGCATGGTACAATCATTTCACCCACATAGATGTGCAAAAAAGTTGAGAGGGTTACGGCAAAAACGGATGCACTTCGTGTAAAAAATGGACAATCTCTTCGACGATATCAGGTTTCGGACGAAAACTCATCTGTTAAAAGCATTTCATTTTTTATAACTTATTTTCAACTCCTGACTTTTTGTTCATTCAGTATGCACCATTCAAAGCCACGCCATCAATTTTCACCCTTCTGACTTCATTTGCTATTTTCATGCATTTTACTTTTTTAACCTAAATGACCCTGAAATTGAAAAGCAATACAAATGAAATCTGAAAAGGCTGTGAAAGTTGGCATGGTATCATCATTTCACCCACATAGCATGTGCTAAAAGTTGAGAGGGTTACGGCAGAAACTGGAAGCACTTCGTGTAACAAATGGACAATCTCTTTCGAAAGTATCAGGGTTTCGGACGAAAACTCATTGTTACAAAGGCATTTTATTTTTTATAATGATTTCAACTCCAGACTTTTTGTGCATTTAAGTATGCACCATTAAAGCACGTCATCAATTTTCAACCCTTTCTAATTCATTTGCTATTTTTCAAGCATTTACTGATTTTTTTAGCTAAATGACCTGAAATGAAAGCACTACAAATGACTCTGAAAAGGCTGAAAGTTGGCATCGGTACCATTCATTCACCCACATAGCATGTGCTAAAACAGTTGAGAGGGTTACGGCAAAAACTGAATGCACTTCATGTACAAAAATGGACAATCTCTTTCGAAGTAAGGTTTCGGACGAAAACTTCAGTTACAAAGGCATTCATTTTTTATAACTTATTTCACTCCAGACTTTTATGCTTCAGTATGCACCATTGAAAGCACGTCATCAATTTTCACCCCTTTCTGACTTCATCTTGTCTTTTTCAGCATTTGCTGAGTTTTTTGAGCTTAATGACCTGAAATTGAAAAAGCACTAAAATGATTTCTGAAAAGGTTGAAAGTTGGCATGGTATCATCATTTCACCACATAGCATGTGTAAAAAGTTGGAGGGTTACGGCAAAAACTGGACGGACTTCATGTACAAAATGGACAATCTCTTTCGAGTATCAGGGTTTCGGACGAAAACTCAGTGTTACAAAGGCATTTCATTTTTATGACTTATTTCAAACTCCAGATTTTTGTGTTCAGTATGCACCATTTCAAAGCATGTCATCAATTTTCAACCCTTTCTGACTTCAATTTGCTATTTTTCAGTGCATTTACTGATTTTTTTGTGCTAAATGACCCTGAAATTGAAAAGACCAAAATGAACTCTAAAAGGTTGAAAGTTGGCATGATATCGTCATTTCACCACATAGCATGTGCTAAAAATTGAGAGGTTACGAAAAAATGGATGCACTTCGTGTAGAAATGGACAATCTCTTTCGAAGTATCAGGTGTTTTCGGATGAAAACTCATCTGTCAAAGGAATTTCATTTTTATAAACTTGTTCAACTCCAGACTTTTGGTGTGTTCAGTATGCACCATTCACAGCCATTTCATCAATTTTCAACCCTTTCTGACTTCATTTGTCATTTTTCATGCATTTTCTGATTTTTTGAGCTAAATGACCTGAAATTGAAAAGCACTACACAATGAACTCTGAAAAGGTTGAACATGGCATGTTATCATCATTTCACCCACATAGCATGTGCTAAAAAGTTGAGAGGGTACCGGCAAAACTGGATGCACTTCAAGTACAAATGGCACATCTCTTTCGAAGTATCAGGGGTTTGACGAAAACTCATCCTGTTCAAAGGCATTTCTTTTTTATAACTTTTTCAACTCCAGAATTTTTGTGCGTTCAGTAAGCACCATTCAAAGCCACATCATCATTTTCAACCTTCCTGACTTCATTTGCATTTTTCATGCATTTACTGATTTTTTGAGCAAATGGCCCTAAAATTGAAAGCACTACAATGACTCTGAAAGGTTGAAAGTTTGCATGGTATCATCATTTCACCCAAATAGCATGTGCTAAAAATTTGAGAGGGTTACGGTAAAAACTGGATGCACTCGTGTAGGACAAATGGACAATCTCTTTCGAAGTATCAGGGTTTCGGATGAAAACTCATCTGTTACAAGGAGCATTTCATTTTTTTATAAATGATTATTTCACTCCAGACTTTTTGCTCATTCAGTATGCACCATTCAAAGCACATCATCAATTTTTAACCCTTTCTGACTTATTGCTATTTTCATGCATTTACTTTTTTTTTGAGCTAATGACCGTTAAAATTGAAAAGCACTACAAATGAACTCTAAAAAGGTTGAAAGTTTGCATGGTATCATCATTTCACCAATAGCATGTGCTAAAATTGAGAGGGTTCGGAATAAGTTGATGAAGTAGGCTCATCATTTACCGAATAGCATGTGCAAAAAGGAAGGGTACGAAAAAATGATCATGTACAAAAATGGACAATCTCTTCGAGTATCAGGTTTTCGGACGAAAACTCATCTGTTACAAAGGCATTTCATATTTTTAACTATTTCAAGTCAGACTTTTTGTGCGTTCGTATGCAACCATTCAAAGCCAAGTCATCCATTTAACCCTTTCTGACTTCATTTGCTATTTTTCAAGTATTCATGCTGTTTTTTGAGCTAAATGACCAGAAATTGAAAAGCACTAAAAATGAAATCTGAAAAGGTTTGAAAGTTGGCATGGTGTACATCATTTCACCCCACATAGCAGTGCTAAAAAGTTGAGAGGGTTACGGCAGAAAAGAACTGGAAGCACTTCGTGTACAAAATGGACAATCTCTTTCAAAGTATCAGGTTTCGGACGAAACTCATTTGTTACAAAGGCATTTCATTTTTTGTATAATTATTTCAACTCTAGACTTTTTGTGCGTTTAGTATGCACCAATTCAAAGCCACATCATCAATTTTCAACCTTTTCTGACTTCATTTGCTATTTTTCATGCATTTACTATTTTTTTTAGCGAATGACCTGAAATGAAAAGCACTACAAATAACTCTGAAAGGTTGAAAGTTGGCATGGTACATTCATTTCACCCACATAGCATGGGCAAAAAAATTGAGAGGGTTACGGCAAAAACTGGATGCACTTCGTGTATAAAATGGACAATCTCTTTCGAAATAAGGGTTTCGGACGAAAACTCATCTGTACAAAGGCATTTCATTTTTATAACTTATTTCAACTCCTGACTTTTTGTTCATTCAGTATGCACCATTCAAAGCAACGCCATCAATTTTCAACCCTTTCTGACTTCATTTGCTATTTTCATGCATTTACTAATTTTTCACCTTAAATGACCCTGAAATTGAAAAGCTACAAATGAACTCTGAAAGGCGAATGTTTGGCATGGTATCATCATTTCACCGACAATAGCATGTGCTAAAAGTTGAGAGGGTTACGGCAGAAACTGGAAGCACTTCGTGAACAAAATGGACAATCTCTTTCGAAGTAGTATAGGGTTTCGGACGAAACTCATCTGTTACAAAGGCATTTATTTTTATAACTGATTTCAACTCCAGTACTTTTGTGCATTTAATATGCACCATTCAAAGCCACGTCAATCAATTTTCAACCCTTTCTACTTCATTTGCTATTTTCAGCATTTACAGATTTTTTTTAGCTAAATGACCCTGAAATTGAAAGCACTACAATGAACTTGAAAGGTTGAAGTTGGCATGGTACCATCATTACCCACATAGCATGTGCTAAAAATTTAGAGGGTTACGGAAAAAACTTGGATGCACTTCGTGTACAAAATGGACAATCTCTTTCGAAGTTTCAGGGTTTCGGACGAAAACTCATCAGGTTACAAAGGCATTTCATTTTTATAACTTATTTCAGCCCAGACTTTTTATGCAATCAGTATGCACCATGAAAGCACAGTCATCAATTTTCACCCTTTCTGACTTCATTGCTATTTTTCATGATTTACTGATTTTTTTGAGCTTAATGACCCTGAAATTGAAAAGCACTACAAATGATTTCTGAAAAGGTTGAAAGTTGGCATGGTATCATCATTTCACCCATAGCATGTGCTAAAAAGTTGAGGGGTTACGACAAAAACTGGAGCCCTTCATGTACAAAATGGACAAATCTCTTTCGAAAAGTTCAGGGTTTCGGACGAAACTCAGTGTTACAAAGGATTTCATTTTTTTATGACTTATTTCAACTCCAGACTTTTTGTGTGTTTCAGTATGCACCTTCAAAAAGCCATATATTCAATTTCAACCCTTTCTGACTTCATTTGCTATTTTTCATGCATTTATGATTTTTTGTGCCTACTAAATGACCCTGAAATTTGAAAACGCACACTAAAAACTCTAAAAAGGTGAAAGTTGGCATGATATCGTCATTTCACCACATAGCATGTGCTAAAAATTTGAGAGGTTTACGGAAAAATGGAGCATTCGTGTAGAAAATGGACAACCTCTTTCGAAGTATCAGGGTTTTGGATGACAAACTCATTGTTACAACAGAATTTCATTTTTTATAACTTTGTTTCAACTCCAGATTTTTGTGGTTCAGTATGCACCATTCAAAGTCATGTCATCAATTTTGAACCCTTTCTGACTTCATTTGCTATTTTTCATGCATTTTACTGATTTTTTGAGCTAAATGACCCTGAAATTGAAAAGCCACTACAAATGAACTCTGAAAGGTTGAACATTGGATGGTATCATCATTTCACCCACATAGCAGGTGCTAAAAAGTTGAGAGGGTTACGGCAAAAACTGGATGCCTTATGTACAAAAGGACAATCTCTTTCAATATAAGGGTTTCGGACAAAAATCATCTGTACAAAGGCATTTCATTTTTTAAACTTATTTCAACTCCAGAATTTTTGTGCGTTCAGTATGCACATTCAAAGCACATCATCAATTCAACCCTTTCTGACTTCATTTGCTATTTTCGTGCATTTACTGATTTTTTTTTGCTAAATGGCCCTAAAATTGAAAAGCACTACAAATGAACTCTGAAAAGGTTGAAAGTTGCATGGTATCATCATTTCACCCACATAGCAGTGCTAAAAATTTGAGAGGGGTTACGGTAAAAACTGGATGCACTTCGTGTAGAAAATGGACAATCTCTTTCGAAGTATCAGGGTTTAGATGAAAACTCATCTGTTACACGGCATTTCATTTTTTATAACTTATTCAACTCCAGACTTTTTGCTAATCAGTCTGCACCATTCAAAGCCCATCATCAATTTTTAACCGCTTTCTGACTTCATTTGCTATTTTTCATGCATTTACAGATTTTTTTGAGCTAAAATGACCGTAAAATTGAAAAGCACTACAAATGAACTCTAAAAGGTTGAAAGTTTGCATCGTATCATCATTTCACGACATAGCATGTTGCTAAAAAGTTGAGAGGGGTACGACAAAAATTGAATGCACTCCGTGTACAAAATGGACAATCTCTTTCGAAGTGTCAGGGTTCGGACGAAAACATCTGTTACGAAGGAATTTCATTTTATAACTTATTTAACTTCAGATTTTTTGCGTTCGGTATGCAACCATTCAAAGCCACGTAATCATTTTCAACCCTTTCTGGACTTCATTTGCTATTTTTCAAGCATTCACTGATTTTTTTTGAGCTAAATGACCCAGAAATTGAAAAGCACTAGAAAAGAACTCTGAAAAGGTTGAAAGTTGCATGGTGTCATCATTTCACCCACATAGCATGTGCTAAAAAGTTGATAGGGTACGGCAAAAATTGGATGACTTCATGTAAAAAATGGACAATCTCTTTCGAAGTATAAGGGTTTCGGACGAAAACTCAACTGTTACAAAGGCATTTCATTTTTATACCTTATTTCAACTCCAGACTTTTATGCATTCAGTATGCAACATTCAAGCCACCATCAATTTTCAACCCTTTCTGACTCATTTGCATTTTTCATGCATTTACTAATTTTGACCAAATGACCATAAATTGAAAAGCACTACAATGAACTCTGAAAGGCTGAAAGTTGGCATGGTATCGTCATTTCACCCACATAGCATGTGCTAAAAAGTTAAGAGGGTTACGGCAAAACTGGATGCATTCGGTGTACAAAATGGACAATCTCTTTCAAAGTATTAGGGTTTCGACGAAAACTCATTTGTAAAGGCATTTCATTTTTAAACTATTTCAACTCTAGACTTTTGTGCATTTAGTATGCACCATTCAAAGCAACGTCACAATTTTTCAACCCTTTCTGACTTCATTTCCTATTTTCATGCATTTACTGATTTTTAGCTAAATGACCCTAAATGAAAAAGAACACAATTGAACTCTGAAAAGGTTGAAAGTGGCATGGTACATCATTTCACCCATATAGCATGTGCAAAAAAGTTGAGAGGGTTACGCCAAAAATGGATGCACTTCGTTGTCAAAATGGACAATCTCTTCGAAGTATCAGGGTTTCGGAAGAAAAACTCATTGTTATTGAGGGCATTTCATTTTTTATAACTTATTTCAACTCCAGACTTTTTGTGCATTCAGTATGCACCATTCGAAGCCACGCCAATTCAATTGTTGAATTCCTCATCTGACTTCATTGATATTTTCATGCATTTACTATTTTTTGAACCAAATGACTGAAATTGAAAAGCACTACAAAAGAACTCTGAAAAGGTTGAAGGTTGGCATGGTACCATCATTTCACCCACAAGCATTTGGTAAAAATTTAGAGGGTTACGGCAAAAACTAGATGCATTTCGTTGTACAAAATGGACAATCTCTTTCAAGTATCAGGGTTAGACGAAAACTAATTTGTTACAAAGGCATTTCATTTTTTATAAACTTATTTCAACTCCAGACTTCTGTGCATTGTTAGTATGCACCATTCAAAGCCACGTCATCAATTCTACCTTTCTGACTTCATTTGCTATTTTTACATGCATTTACTATTTTTTTTAGCTAAATGACCTGTGAAAATTGAAAAGCACTACAAATGAACTCTGGAAAAGGTGAAAATTGGCATGGTACAATCATTTCACCCACATAGCATGTGATAAAAAGTAGAGAGGGTTACAGGCAAAAACTGGATGCACGTTGTGTACAAAATGGACAATCTCTTTCGGAAGTATCAGGGTTTACAAACGAAACTCATCTGTTACAAAGGCATTTCATTTTATAACTTATTTCCACTCAGACTATTTTGTGCATTTAGTATGCACCATCAAAGCCACAATCTCAATTTTCACCACCTTTCTGGTATCATTTGCTATTTTATCATGCATTTACTGATTTTTTGAGGCTAATGACCTGAAAATGAAAGCACTACAAATGATTTCATGAAAAGGTGAATGAAAAGTTGGCCCATGGTATCATCATTGTCAACCACTAGCATGTGCTATAAGTGTTGGAAGGGTAGGCAAACTGGCAAAAAACTGGATTGCACTTATGTAAAAATGGACAATCTCTTTCGCAAAGATCAGGGTTTTCTTTGGACAAACAAAAAACATCTGTACAAAGCATTTCAATTTTATGACTATTTCAACTCAGGCTTTTGTGTGTGTTCAGTATGCACCATTCACAAGCACCATGTCATCAATTTACAACCCTTTCTGACTTCATTTGCTATTTTTCAGCGATTTACTAATTTTTTTGAGCTTAAATTGACCCTGTGAATTGAAAAGCACTACAAATGAACTAGAAAAGGTTGAAAGTTGGCCATGGTATCATCATGTTCACCCACATAGCATGTGCGATTAAAAATTGATTGGAGAGGTTACGGCAAAAATGGATTGCACTCGTGTCACAAAAATGGGACCAATATCTTTCGAAGTGGTATTAGGGTTTCGAGCCACAAAAACTCTATCTGTTACTAAAGGCATTTCTTTTATAACATTTCAACTCCAGGAGTTTTGTGCATTCAGTATAGCACCATCAAAAGCCACGTCATCAATTTTTACCCTTATAGCCTTCATTTGCATTATTTTTCATGCATGTTTACTAATTTTTTTTGATCTAAAGACACCTGAAATTGAAAAAGCACTAAAATGAACTCTATGAAAAGATTGAAAGTTAGGCATGGTTCATCATTTCCACCCCAACATAGTCGTGTCTAAAAGTTGAGAGAGGGTTACGGCCATAAAATTGGGTGAACTTCATGTACAAATGGGACATCTTTCAGAAGTATCAGGTTTCGGACGAACAAACTCATTGTTACAAGGGCATTTCATTTGTTATAACTTTTCAACTCCAGACTTTTTGTGCATTAGTATGCACCGCATTCAAAAGCCAACGTATTACAGCCAGGGAAAAGTCTCCTGGGAATACGGCACTGTTGCATAGAAACACAATCAGCTTTTTATTTACATGGATAAGGTTAAAGGTTAGATACAATAATTACATCGGCACGCGATAACTACACCTGCTCGGATTAGCTCTATTGCTAACCAGCGGATCAACTGAGGAAGCGGAGATCTCTCGGCAGGGAACAACGCGGCGGTGATGGACTCCACTCCGCAGGAGACTCTGGCTGGAACGCATCCTAAGCTCGCAACTTCAACATCTTCAAGCAAAACAAGCAAACATGGCATGGACCTGCCAAACTGGCATGACACGCCAGGCGAGTCACTTGAATGTAATCGCAAGCTTCACAACAAACACCAGACATTAAGCAAGACAACTCATAGAAATCAGAGAAGATAGGTCAAGAGATTACTGTGCCGGAAGGAATGGTGTGTTGAAAATTACCAATGACAGGCTACTATCTCCAGCTGCATTCTGGTTGACCAACTTGGATACTCTCAAGAACACCCAACCAAATCCCGATATTGTTACCAGACTTGCCATTGGCATGATGTCCAACTGTTTCAGTTCTGCAGACAGTTCTTCCATCATTATCAACAATACTATGGTTGACCACTAGTGAGGTCTGGACGGGCGTCCAATACCATGGACGCGGCTATTCGAATAGGATTTACACTCTGCAGAGGTTGACTGCAACTTTACCACACTATGGAGCCATGACATCGTGATCCCATTGGGTGGACCCAGCGTTGCCCTCCAACGAAAACCCCCATGGACCGTGACTCTTCCATCAGTACCCACCGGCAATCACACTCCCTCGGAGTCAAGCCTTGGGTGGCCCGTGTCAACCTCGTGACACCCTTGCCACGTCGTGGCCCAACTAAACTGTCCCAAAAGGGGCGGGGACCAAACAACTCAACTCGGGGCTCACACGGTTATCGTCCTCTACTGATCAGGGCTCAGACGCCCAGCAGAACTCACTTTAGCCACGACACAGCCTACACCCGCCCTACGTCCCGTATAACGCGGGTACCGGTTGAAAGAGGAGACGGATCAGACCCAGTCAAGGCCGTCCCATACGGCAAAGTGGTTGCCACGAATAAAGCCCGGACAGGGTGACTGCAAGATCAAACCAAACTATAGTATTTATCCACCGAACAATCTTTCTGCACAACTGATACCTCCGATATCATAGTAATCCAACCAACCATTGCTTAAACTACTGCTACAAGTCCATATCCACAAATTGCGGATGAAGCCAAATATAATGCATAGATTTGGTAACTCTCTAATCCAACCACGACATAGCATCATCAAAGGGGTAAATACTTGCTCCTTAACAATCCAGTCTCAACATGATAGTACCTATACAAATTTACTACAGCATTGAGAAGCCCAATCCATTATCCAAATAATCATATTTGCTATAGAATAATTGTTTAACGATGATATTGCAATGCAATTAGTGCAGAATGGGGTTGTGGCTTGCCTGGATATGAAGAACACTGGGAAGGAGGCGGAAAGGGTTCGCGTGGAAAGAATTGCCGGAAACATTATCTCTCGGAGGGGATTGTTTACGGCAAAGTGCAATGGGTCATTTCCCTGTGTCAAGACAGTATGAAATGACACCAACATGACGGGCATCGAAGAGACGAAGACGTAGGCGCTAGTAGAATCATCTCAATCGGAGTACGGGTATAGAGAGATAAGTGGTTTTCTGCAAGGGACTTTTCTGTAAATATTTTTATCAAAAGGGCGGGTCCCTGACATGTTATTCCCACTGATAAGAGAAATCGCCACTGTTCATTTGGGCCATTCTGGGGCCAAAAAAGGCAAACAGCGCCTGAGGCAAGGCGTGCTGACGGCCAGTGCGGCCCCGTCCCCCTGATGCTCATTTGGGCCGGCCCACAGCCGCCTATGCCTTT
>CM022300.1:550472230-550489648 GCA_011799875.1 Thinopyrum elongatum | reverse complement strand
AAATCAGTGCGTCCGAAACCTGATCGTTGAAAGAGATTGTCCCTTGTGTACACGAAGCGCATCAGTTTTTGCCGTAACCTCTAACTTTTTCTAGCACATGCTATGTGGGTGAAAGGATGGTACCATGCCAAACTTTCGACCTTTCAGAGTTCATTTGTTAGTTTTGCGATTCATTTCAGGGTCATTTAGCTAAAAAAAGAAAAATCAGTAAATGCATGAAAAATAGAAAATGAAAGTCAGGACAGGGTTGAACATGATGAGGGCTTTGAATGGTGCATACTAAAAGCACATCAAGTCTGGAGTTGAAATAAGTTATAAAAAAAAATGAAATGCCTTTGGAAACAATGAGTTTTTGTCCGAACCATTGATATTTGAAGAGATTGTCATTTGTACACGAAGTGCATCAGTTTTTGCCGTAACCCTTCTACTGTTGCACTGCCTATGTGGGCTCGTTGATGCTGCAATGAGAACCATGCCAAACTTCAACCGTTCAAAGTCGTTTGTAGTGCTTTTAAATTTCAAGGGTAGTAGGGTCAAAAAAAGTTAGAAATGCATGAAAAAATAGCAAATGAGCAGGAAAGGGTTGAAAATTGATGGGGGGCCGTGGCTGTGAATGGTGAATACTGATCCCAAACATTATGGAGTTGAAATAAAGTATAAAAAATGAAATGCTGTGTAACAGAGGGTTTTCGTCCGAAACCCTGATACTCGAAGATATTGTCCATTTTGTACATTGAAGTGCATCCAATTTTTGCGTAACCATTCAACTTTAGCACTGCTATGTGGGTGAAATGAGGATACCATGCCAAAAGTTTCATTTTTCAGAGTTCATTTTTAGGGCTTTTGCAATTTCCGGGTCATCTTAGCTCAAAAAAAGCAGTAAATGCAGTGAAAAATAGCAACATGAGTCAGAAAGGGTGGAAAATTGATTGACGTGGCTTGATGGAGCATACTGATGCACAACAAGTCTGGAGTGAACATACGTATAAAAAAAATGAATGCTGTACGATGAGTTTTCGTCCGAAACCATGATACTTCGAAAGAGAATTGTCATTTGTACACGAAGTGCATCAGTTTTTGCGTACCTCTCAAATTTTTAGCACATGCTATGGGGTGATATGGTGATACCATAGCCAACGTCAAAATTTCAGTGTTCATTGTAGTGTCTTTTCAATTTCAGGTCATTTACTCAAAAAAAATAGTAAATGCCTGAAAAAGCATGAAGTCAGAAAGGTTGAAAATTGATGACATGGCTTGAAATGGGTGAACTGAACACACAAAAAGTCTGGAGTGACATAAGTCATAAAAATGAAATGCCTTGTAAAGATGAGTTTCGTCCGAAACCCTGATACTTCGACAAGAGATGTGCATTTGTACATGAAGTGCATCCAGTTTGCAGCAGCCCTCCACCTTTTTAGCACAGCTATGTGGGTGAAATGATGACTACCATGCAACTTTCAACCGTTCCAGAATCCTTTGTGACGTCTTTTCAAATTTGTCAGGGTTATAGTAACGGCTGAAAAATACAAACAGGATGAATGTGCAGTGGTAGCAAGGGGCACACTGAGGATCAAAATCGGCAAATGAAGACAGAAAGGGGGTGAAAATTGATGAAAGTTGAATGGTGCATACTGAATGCACAAAATAGTCTGGAGTTGAAATAGTTATAAAAATGAAATTTGCGTTGGAAACCGATGAGTTTTCGTTCGAAACCCTGATCTTCGAAAGAGATTGTCCATTTGTACACGAAGGGCACCAGTTTTGCCCACCCCCCATAACCCTCTCAACTTTTTCGCACAGGCATTTGGGTGAATGATGTACCATGCCAAGTTTAATCTTTTCAGAGTTCATTTTTAGTGCTTTGCAATTCCCGGGTCATTTAGCTCAAAAAAATCAGTAAAAATGCATGAAAAAATAGCAAATTGAAGTCAGAAAGGGGTGAAAATTGATGACGTGGCTTGAATGGTGCTACGAATGCACAAAAAGTCTGGAGTTGAAATAAGTTATAAAAAATGAAGCCTTTGTAACCTATGAGTTTTAGTCCGAAACCTGGATACTTCGAAAGAGATTGTCCATTGTACCGTAATTGTACAAGTTTTGCCGTAAAACCTCTCAAATTTAGCACATGCTATGTGGGTTGAAATGATATACCAGCCAAACTTTAACTTTTCAGTGTTCATTGGTAGTGCTTTCAATTCCAGGTTATTTAGCTCAAAAAATTAGTAAAGCATGAAAATAGCAAATGAAGGTCAGAAAGGGTTGAAAATGATGACATGGCTTTTGGAATGTGCATACTGAAATCACAAAAGCAGGAGTTGAAATAGTCATAAAAACATGAAAATGCCTTGGAACAGATGAGTTCGCCGAAACCCTGATACTTCGAAGAGGTTGTGCATTTTGTACCTGAAGTGCATCCAGTTTGGCAGCAGCCCTCTCACCTTTTTAGCACCTGCTATGTGGGTGAAATGATGATACATGCAACTTTAAAACCTCCAGAAATCATTTTGTAGTGCTTTTACAAGTTCAGGGTCATTAATGCTAAAAAAAAATCAGTTAAATGCATGAAAATAGCAAATGAAGAAGGAAAGGGGTGATGAAAATTGAATGGAACAGGCTTGGAATGGTTTGCAAACTGAATTGAACACAAAAAGTCGGTAGTTGAACATAAGTAAGTTATAAAAAATGAAATGCCGTTGTAACCGATGAGTTTTCGTTCGAAACCCTGATACTTCGAAAGAGATTGTGCATTTTGTACATGAAGTGCATCCAGTTTTTGCAGCAGCCCTCTCACCTTTTTAGCACATGCTATGTGGGTGAAATGATGATACCATGCCAACTTTCAACCGTTTCAGAGTTCATTTGTAGTGCTATTCAATTTCAGGGTCATTTAGCTAAAAAAATCAGTAAATGCATGAAAAATAGCAAATGAAGTCAGAAAGGGTTGAAAATTGATGACGTGGCTTTGAATGGTGCATACTAAAAGCACATAAAGTCTGGAGTTGAAATAAGTTATAAAAAATGAAATGCCTTTGTAACAATGAGTTTTCGTCCAAAACCCTGATACTTTGAAAGAGATTGTCCATTTTGTACATGAAGTGCATCCAGTTTTTGCCGTAACCCTCTGTAACACCCCCAGTGGTTAACTACAGTAATCACCCTTTTGATTATGCTATGTCAGCATGATTAACAGTGCATGATCATCATTAGCATCATATTGCATTTCAACTCCTAAGTCAAATTCGAATTTAAATGAAAGTGGAAAATAGAAGTTATTCAAATCATAAACTAAAATGTCAGATAAATAACAAACGTTCCAGAGGCACTTCTAAAATTGAAACCAACATTATTAAAAATGGATAAGTGGCTTGAACGTCCTCAAACAGTGGCTGAAAATAATATTTAATGACCTTTTAATTTATTTAAAACAAATAAGAAATGTTGTTTTGTCCAAACTAATTTTAGGTGTTAGGGAATTGAGCACTGGTATTTATGGACCAGGTCACATGTTTTACAAAATTCAATTTGAGCCCTAACTATTTACAAAACAGGGGTATGGATAAATAAAAAGAGAAAAGAAAAGAAAAAGGAAAAGCCCCCCCCCCCCTTTCCCAGAATACAGTGAATTATGCGGCCACGGTCTGAACGGATCTCTTGCGGAAGACGTGAGTGAAACATTCTGGAGATATATAGACTCTCTAACGTGACTACATGATCGGTCTGCTTGACAGGCCGAACGTTGTGCAACTTTGGAGAGTTGGTCGACGACGACAAAATATCATCGTGACCCTTCTTGACCTGGAAGTCCTGTAACGAAATCGTCGAACCTTATCCATTTCCATAAAGGAATAGGAATGTGCAAATTCCATCAGGCTTCTGATGGTTCTTCTTTAAACGCGTCGACACACATCACATCATCACATTCGAGCAATGTCTTGCTCAGTCTTCCACCAGTACCTTTGACGGATCCGATACATCTTGGTGCTACCCGGATGGAATAGACAAGCGGGGTATCATTTGCCTCCTTCATGACTTTGTCAGTCATCGCTCGAAGCGAGGTCCACAATGCGTCGCTGAAATACAAGGTTCCATCTTCGACAGCGAGAAAAATTTCCTTACTTTACAAGGAAGGTCGTTCTTCATCAAATAATACAGCAGCTTTACTTGCGCATTCTTGTAACGGAAGCTTTCGTCAAGGTCTTTTCAACAGTGTGGTACCCAAGGTTTTTAGGTATCCGTTGGGAGTGCGGTATCTCGTATTGTAGCTTTGCGAAGCTCTTCAGACAGATGGTTGCTGTAGTTGAACTCAAGTTCTCAGCAATAGTGATTGCGGCTCAACGCATCAGCCATTACATTAGCCTTGCAGGGGTATAAGAATACCCAAATCATAGTCCGCATGGGGTCCCATCCATCTTTGGCTTGACGGAGGTTTAGAGAAGGTTTAGTTGAACAATAACTTCATACTTTTCTGCTCCGTTGTAATCGGCAAGTCACGATTACCGAGAATGGTATGTCTGCCATAACTGCAATGATAGATGCAGCATCTAGTTCTAGATCATGTTACGCGGTAATCTCCTTCATGTGGGCGCAACTTACGAGAGCCATAAGCAAATCACTTTACGCTCTTGCATAGGACACAGCCTAATCCTTCACGGGAAATGCATCATAAAATAAATCACAAGTCTTGCGGTATCTGGAGGAAAGTACTGGGGTCTTGTAATGGATTGACATCTCCCCAGTGGATAAACGAATGTAACTCTGGATGTTCCTGCTCGAACAGCTGGTATCTGGCTCGCCGGGTGTGGTGAACAACGATCATCTGAAACAGAGGGAACTCCTGATTAGTCAAAAGACAAGGAGAAGTCTAGACACCGATCTCGGAGAGAATGTTAGACAAACCCTGTGAAGGAAATGATCAATCAGACTAATCAATTCAATTCAGGAATCGCCCATTATCCAGCTCCTCTCGGGTGGCGGCTGCGTCGCTTACGGGGGAGGGATCCTAATGGGCTGTATTAGTAACTTTCGTTTAGTACTCGAAATCGAGAGTGTCTCAAGGTCCCCTACGCAGTCCCAGAGTAAAGAGAGGAATACAAGATATCTATACCTCCCAATTGAGACGGGGGGCCCGTAGCCACACAGCCAAGTTAGGAAAATAGGTTTTCGTGGTTCTTTCAAGACGTTCACTTCGCACACGAGCTCTCTGCGCAAACTTTTCGTTTCCGGGCCGACTCACAAGCCCCGATCTGCACTCTGATACCACTTGTGACGCCCCGCCCGATCGGCCTAATCATACACGCAAATGCTCCACATCCAGCCTAAGACTCACGGAGATAGCACAACACAACTCTAAAACATAAATAAAGTCATCAGCTTTATATTCAACCAGGGTCCTCGAGGCTCGCATGCATAAGCTTGCAACAGCGTCAGCGGAAGCATCAGATATCTGGATAGATATATGGAAAACAAGGCCTTTAGGAAGGCGGGCAAATAAACACGCGATCGAAAGGCGAAGTGGCCTCACTGCCTGGTGACGCCTCCGGACTCCCTACTCCTGGTGTTAGTCAACTCGTCATGATATCCATCCTCTGGTAGTGTATAAGCGATCGTCGGGGCATCTGTCTCCTTCTGGGTGACTTCCTCCGGTCCTCTGGTCCCGTCAAACTATATGGGATAAACAGGAAAACAAAGCCCGTGAGTATCAAGTATCACAGCACGGATCTACACTATATATGCAACATTTTCAGGGGAGGCTGTATATGAACTGGGCTGCAGAAATGCCAGAAGAGAGAAGGCCTAGTCTATCGAGACCTAGCTCTTCAGCAGTCTTGTCAGCAGTAGAAAGTAGAACACTCAATATGACTTACAGTAATAATATCAACCTCACCCATAGATCCTTTCCTCGACTCCCTGCTAGAAATCAACTCCCATATCCATATATACGTCTCATCACAGGTATCCAGTTCTAAATTGTCTCAATCAGGATACAACTCCGGTGTCCTTTACCGTAGGACCGGCTATCGATAGAGTGTTTCTTCCCTGCAGGGGTCCCAACTTAACCCAAACAGCTCGATAACTTCGTCCGGCACACCAGCCTCTCCTTCTTGGTCATGCCCGGCTCGGCCAAACGACCACATCGCCGACTACCCAGGTCCTATCCTCCAGCGTCAGGCACGCAGGATAGCAGAGGTTCCCCGTCGGTCTATATCCTAAGCGCTCAGGGGTCATGGCCATCGCCCTTTGCGACTCCGTGTCGGGGTGCAGGTCGTGACACACCACTCATTCCTGGATGGTACTGTCCCGGCCCGGCCACGAGGCTGACTGCACGTCTGACGAGCTTTAGCTGATGCGTACTATGGCAGAAGCCCATCTATGCCCACGTGAGGTTAGTGCTATCAGACCAGAGGTCTGCTCGA
Source organism: Thinopyrum elongatum (assembly GCA_011799875.1). Lineage (NCBI taxonomy): Eukaryota > Viridiplantae > Streptophyta > Magnoliopsida > Poales > Poaceae > Thinopyrum > Thinopyrum elongatum. The sequence continues at coordinate 550,483,235 of CM022300.1, read as the reverse complement.
TCAAATATCCAAATCGTTGGACAAGGCTTTCGGTACGAGCAGAGACTCACGAAGATGATGACCCCGTCGCCCCGTCTTGAGGACTTGCGGCAAGGGCCAAGAATTGCCTGCCGCGCGCGTCTTCACCACTCGGCACCACACTGGCAACCCTCCTTCACATCCCCCTCGGGTACCCTCAGGTCGACCCGCCTTTCCAAGTAACATTGAAGGTCCAAGTATCCGTGTGTCCATAACATCAGGGAATCCTAGGTAATCACCCTCATGTGAATGCCCACTCTGTATCGTACAAGGTGACTAGGAGGAATCACCCTCACTGGGTCCACACTTGTGGTGTTTCAGGATAGCGCCGTTACGGAAGCGGTGAAGGAGGATCACCCTCGAGACCACGACCGAATAGCCTCTACAGAGTTTAACATCGAAGTGCTACCAGAGTGTTTCACCCTCGGGCACTCGATGGTAAACTCGGCGTGTCGTTACAACTAGGGGGTGATGTGCGGGTCGGGTCCGGTCTTCAATCCCATTGATCGGGGCTCTGACGATCCAGCGTGGCAGCGGATAGAGTGGGGTCACTTGACCAGGTCGCTACCCAGCCTAGACCTAACGTTTAGGATAGTGTAATTATCAACAGTAGGTACAATGACACATGCTATGCATCAGAATATGGAAAGCAGCAGCAGCAGTAATTCTAATGCAGCGTGAGACATTTATAATGGCGATATCGGTAGGCTCAAGGGAGGGGCTTGCCTGTTGCTCGGGCGCGCACGAGGGCAAGTGTCTCTATGTGTCTTCGGTCCGATCTGCGTCGTCTCGGGGCGACGTCAGGGTCGGGGCTATCGAGAGTGAGAAGAGGGGGAGGAAACAGTAGAACATATATAGTCAACATGAGCATAACAAATACTACACCGGTGCTAGTGGTATCTAACTCAGTCATCACACGTACAGCCGAGCGGGAGAATAATCTGACGATATTTCCCGTGTCATTGAATTGTCGGACCATAGTAAGAGGGTAACGGTGTTTGGGGAAACGTAGCACGAATTTTAAAATTTTCTACGCATCCAATATCTCTTCTTGGAAGTCATCTACAACGAGTGAGAGGGTCGTGTAATCACCAAAACAATACACTTCTGTACGATCGTGACGCGGATCGTTCAGAGGAACTGGGGTTTGATGGAGTCGTACTCGTGCGTGATCCAAATCACCGCTTACCGAGCGCCGACGACGGCACCTCCGCGTTCAACACACGACGGAGCGACGACGTCTCCTCCTTCTTGATCCGCCAAGGGGGAGGAAGGTTTGAATGGAATCCAGCACACGACGGTGTGGTGGTGGAAGCAGGGATTTACAGCAGGCGGTCGCAACGCTGTACTGGAGGAGGAAGATGGTGGCACTGGAGGAGAGGGAGGCGTCCATGGGCTGACTGTTTCTCCCATGCAACCTCCCCACTATATATAGGTGGATGGGGCTGGTTTCTTGCCCTCCAAGTCCTATGGGGCGGTTGTGCAAGGTGGAAGAAGAAATCCCATCCTTTCCTTCCCCACCGACTGTTACACGCTCCCTTGCTACTTTTTAGGTGTGGCGTAGGATGGCATCTGATCTTCTCCCTTCTGATATGAGTCTTCTTCCTTCTAAGGGTGCGGCTTGGTGCGCTTGACTAGGGGTGGGGCCGGCCCCCACTACTCCACGTTCAGGGGTCCCCCATGCAGGTGAGGCCCCACTCCGAACCTTCTAGACCTTCCTCGTACAATACCGAAAAATCCCGAACATTTTCCGGTGGCCTAAAATATACTTCCATATATCAATCTTTCCCTCCGTACCATTCCAGAACTCCTCTTGACGTCCGGATCTACATCCGAACTCCGAACACCCTTCGGGTTACCGCATACTAATTCTCTATAACCCTAGCGTCAACCGACCTTAAGTGTTGTAGACCCTACGGTTCGGGAGCACTCAGACATGACCGAGACGACTCGCCGGTCAATAACCAACAGCGGGATCTGGATACCCATGTTTTGGCTCCCCCATATCTCCTCGAGATCTCAATCGGGGAACCACGATGTCGAGGATTCAATCACTCCCTTACCATTCCCCTTTGTCTATTGGTACGAATCTTGCCCGAGGATTCGATCGTCTTCTCTCGCTACCTTTTTCCTCTCGTTACCGTCAAGTCTCTTTACTCGTTTTCCGTAACACATCAATCCCGTGAACAACTCTTGATCACATTGAGCTCATTATGAATGATGTTCTCTAACCGAGTGTGGGCCCAGAGGTCCTCTCCGTTACTGGAGTGACAAATCCCAGTCTCGATTCGTGCCAACCCAACAGATACTTTTCGGAGATCCCCGTATGCACCTTTATAGCCACCCAGTTATGTTGTGACGTTTGGTGCACCCAGAGCACCCTACGGTATCAGGAGTTGCACAATCCTCATGTCTCAGGAAAGTTACTTGACATTGGAAAAGCTTTAGCAACGTACCTCCCGATCTAGTGCTAGCTTATTCATATGGGTCTTGGGGGGGTTTTTTCCATCACATCAGTCTCCTAATGATTGATCCCGTAGCAATGACATCCAATGTCCATGTCTGGAAACCGCACCCATCTATGATCACTACTAGTCAACTCAGAGCGTGGTTACTATTGACCTGTTGTGGGTCTTATGTATTCACAAGGTATTACGCTTTCCGGTAACCAATTATAGCATGAATAAAGACCATTTAAAATCATGAACAAGGATATAATAATAACCATTTTATTTATTGCCTCTAGGCAATGTTCCAACAGTCTCCCCTTAGCACTAGGTCAATATCTATTACATTGTTGATGATCGAACACCCTAGGTACTAGGTGTTGATCATGTTGTTGCCTCGAAAGAGGGTTGCAACGGATCTGCACATTCAATCCTTGTGCCCTTTACAATATCTATGTCTCCATCTGAACATGTTCACGTATGGATTGTAAGCGACGCGTGATATGCCTGGTCTTGTGTGAAACTGGCTCCTTGGCAAGGGCAATAGCTCTCAAGTGTTGTCCAGAAGGAGAGCCATTGGACCCGACCATTTTGTAGGACTCCCCTTGTCGGTGATGACCTCCTTCCATCCATACTGCTTTCGTGTTCTGCCTCCGAGTCTGCTATTTACTGCGCTTCGCAAGGGTAGAACCCGCCACGACTCTTTGCTTGCAACTGCACCAGCTTACCGCTCCACCATTCAAAATATACACTTATCCGTTTTGTGACTTGGAGTCATCCGGATCTGTGTCGAAGCTAGTCGTCGACGTAACCCTTTTCGACGAGCTCTTCGTCCCTCCATATACGAGAACATATCCTTAGTCCTTTTCAGGTACTTCAGGATTCTTGACCGCGTCCATGTTCCTGCCGGGATTACTTTCGTACCACCTACACTAAACTTACGCAAGGTTTACATCAGTCCTGGTACACAGCATGGCATCCATAATAGAACCCCTATGGCTGAGGCATAGGGGATGACACTCATCTCTTCTATATCTTTTCCGTGGTCGGGCATTGAGCCGAGCTTCAATTTCACACGTTGCAAGCCAGGCGAACCCCTTCTTGGACTGATCCATATTTGACCTTCTTCATATCTTATCAAGGTATGTGCTTTGCGAACGACCTATGAAGCTTCTCGATCTATCTCTATAGATCTTGATGCCTAATATATAAGTCAGCTTCTCCAAGGTCCTTCATTAAACCGCTTATTCAGTAGGCCTTTTATACTTTTCCAAAATTCTATATCAATTTCCCATCCGCAGTCGTCATCCACATATATATAGAATTCAACGATGCTCCCACTCACTTTCTTGTAAACACAGGCTTCTCCATAAGTCCTGTTAACCAACGCTTTGATCATCTCGTCCAAGCGGAATGTTTCCAACTCCCAGATGCTTGACCATCCCATAGATTGAGCGCTGAGCTTGCATTACCTTGTCATCATTCTCAGGTTGCGACAAAACCCTGCCGGTTGTATCATCTACAACTCTTCCTTAAGAAAACCATTAAGGAATTCCGTTTTGACGTCCATTTGCCATATCTCATAATCATAGTATGCGGCATTGCCAACATGATTCTCGGATTTCAGCTTCGCTACGGGGGATAAGTCTCATCGTAGGTCACCCCCTTGAACTTGTTCGATAACCCTTATCGACCAAGCCGAGCCTTAAGTGGTCACATTACCATCCGCGTCCGTCGTTCTTCTTAAGAATCCATTAGTTCATGGCTTGCCGATCATCGGGCTCAGTCAAAGTCCATACTTCTTTTCATACAGGATCCTAGCTCGGATTGCATCGGGTCAACCATTTTTCGAATCCGGGCCCGCAATCGCTTCTTCATAGTTCGAACGAGTTCACTGTTGTCTAACAACATGATTTTCCAGGACAGGATTGCCATACCAACTCTGGTGCGGACACGTGCCTCGTGGACCTTCGAAGTTCATGGTTCATCTTGATCATGATCTATTTATCATAACTTCCTCTCCTAGCCTGTGTAGCTCCACATAAACTTTTCCTGTGCTGGCTGCTACCTCGCGTTTCGCGGGTCGCTCATCAAGCTCCACTTTCCTCCCACTTCACTTCTTTCTAGAGGAAACTCGTTCTCTAAAATGGTCCTTCCTGGCAACAAAGACTTGCCCTCGGATCTTAGGTATAAGGTAATCCCAATAGTTCCATTAGGGTATCCCCCCCCCCCCCCCTCTATGACTACGCATTTTTCCGACTTGGGTTTCGAGCTTCTCTGGGTGAAGTTTTTCTTCACATAAGCATCGCATCCCCAACCTTTCAGAAACGACAGCTTTTAGGTTTCTTCCCAAACCATAATTCTACGGTGTCGTCTCAACTGATTTTGACGTTGCCCTATTAAATGAATGCTGCAGTCTCTAAAGCATAACCCCAAAAGGATAGCGGTAAATCGTAAGAGACATCATATATCGCACCATATCCAATAGAGGGCGATTACGACGTCGGACCACCCATTACGTCTGAGGGTTGTGCCAGGCGTCGTGAGCTTGTAAACAATTCCCATTTCCTTAGTGCGGCCAAAATTCATGACTCAAAGTCTCCTCCACGTCTGACGTAATAACTTTATTTTCTTGTCACGTTGATCTCACCTCAATCTGAAATTCCTTGAACTTTTCAACGGTCTCAGACTTGTGCTTCATCAAGTATACATACACCATATCTACTCATCTGGTGAGGGGTGAATACGATAACCACCGGGCCTCAACACTCATTGGAACCACACCACATCAGTATTTATGCTCTCCAGAAGTGGTTGCTCGCTCCATTTTACCGGAGAACGTAGTGTTGGTCATCTAATGCCCAAGATGCATGGTTCGCATCTGTCAAATTATCATATCAAGAGACTCCAAAGTCCATCTGCATGGAGGTTTCTCATGCGTTTACACCGATATTACCAAGGCGGCAGTGGCCCACAAGTATGGGACCTATCGTTACAACCTTGCATTTCTTGCATTCCACATTATAAACATGTGTACATCACGTTCGAGATTCATAAACTAAACCATATCACCAGCGGGGCATGACCATAACATATCTCTCATATAAATAACAACCATGATTCTCAGATTTAAATGAGTAGCCCATCACCCCCCCCCCCCCCCACCTAACGAGATCCAGCATACAATGTTCATGCTTCAAAGCTGGGTACTAAATACAATTATTGAGGTTTAAAACTAATCCCTAGGTAGATGCAGAGGTGCGTCCACGGCGATCACATCGACCTGGGCACCATACCACGAATCGCATCGTCACCTCGTCCTTTGCCAGTCCTACGCTGATTCGCATTTCCTCTTTGAGTTACACAATATGAAAGCAACCGCACTAGGGGTCTCAAATACCCAGAACTACTACATGCTGTAAGGGTACCACAATAAGTATATCATATATACCTTTGGTATTGGCCGTCCTTCTTGTCCGCCAAGTACTTGGGGCAGTTTCGCTTCCAGTTACCGTTCCCTTGCATAAACACTCAGTCTCAGGCTTGGTCCATTCTTCGACTTCTCCCGGCAGCTGCTTACCGGGCGCGCAACTCCCTTGCCGTCTTCTTGAGTTCTCTTACCCTTGCCCTTCTTGAACTTAGTTGTTTTATACCATCAACACTTTGTGTTCCTTTCTGACTCTGCCTCCTCTGACTTCAGCATCGCATATACTCAGGATGGTCTTTTCCATCCCCTTCATGTTGAAGTTCATCACGAAGCCTTGTAACTAGGTGGAAGCGACTGAAGGATTCCTTGTCAACGACCGCTTCATACGGAGATTAACGCCCAGCTGAGACAGCGGCTGTGCAACCCCGACTTTTGAGTATGTGCTCGCTACAGAACTATTTCCTCCATCTTACAGCTGTAGAACTTATCGGGGACTTTCATATCTCTCGATCCGGGCATGAGCTGGAAACCATTTTTCAGCTCTTCGACATCTCAATTCTCCGTGATGCTCAAAAGCTTTTGGAGCCCGGTTCTAGCTTAAGAGCTGCCGCACTGACGAAGAGTATCATCGGTGCGTGTTCTGCCAACGTTCAATATCTTCGGCAGTGCTAGGAGCAGGTGGTACCGAACGGTGCTTCAGACATATGATTTCTTTTGGCAGCTAGAAGGAAATCCTCAGGTTACGACCCAGCCCCATAGTTGCTACCATCGTCTTCCTTTTTTTTCTCTAGGAACGCGGTTGAATTGAAGGTAACATGCGTTGGCCATTTTGATCTACAGATAGATATGTAACATTTAACTATTCAATGTACAATTAGTCCTCTAATCAAATTATGTAATGAACTCCCACTCAATAGACATCCCTCTCGTCATCTACGTGATTACATACCGAATCGACTATGCATGTCCCGATCATCACTGAGCGACTAGTCATCACGTGAACATCCGCCATTTTGATCGTATCTTCTATACACTCATGCTCGCCTTTCGGTCTCTTGTGTTCCGAGGCCATGTCTTTACATGCTAGGCTCGTCAAGTCACCCTAAGTGTAATGCTGTGTAATCTTGCTACACTCCGGTTGTATTCGAACGTTAAATCTATCACACCCGATCCAACACGTAGTGCTTCGAACAACGAACCTTGCGCAACGTGCACATTTTAGGGGGAACAACTTTCTTTGAAATTTTTATAAGGGCTCATCTATATATGCTTACCGTCGTTCTAAGCAATAATATGCAAAAACATGATACATCGCATGCAATCAAAATATGACTGATTGTGGCCTTAATCACTTTATGCTCCTTTTGATCTCCATCCTGCGCTCCATGATCATCATGTCGTCACCGTATGACACCATGATCTCCATCATCATATCTCCACATCGTTGTCCTTACCCATGAAAAAAAAGTTGTCTCGCCACCTATACTTCTACTACTACGGCTAACGTTAGCAATAAACAGTAAGTAATTACATGCAATGTTCAATGACACGCGGGCATATAATATAATTAAGGACCAACTCCTATGGCTACCTGCCGTTTTGTCATAACTCATCGACATCAAGCCTGATTCCTATTACAAGAACATTACATCTCATACAGCACATAATCATTCATTCAACATCCTGGCCATATCAATCACCAAAGCACTTGCTTGCCAAAAACAAGTAGGCGTCCTCTAATTGTTGTGCAAGTTTTTACGTGGCTGCTATAGGTTTCTAGCAAGAACGTTATCCTACGACCCAAAACCACAACGGATTATGCAACTTTCTCATTTACCCTTCATAAGGCCCCTGGTCATCGAATCCGATACCACTAAAGTGGGAGAGCAGAAGACCGCCTAGCCACCTTATGCACTAGTGCATGTCATCGGTCGGTTGGGATTGCGTCCTGGTCTCAAGTAAGCGGTACTGTGTAAGGCGGTCCGGGCCGCTTCATCCCCAGTGCCGCCGAATCAAAGATACGATAGTAACGGCAAGAAGATTAGAAATCGACGCCCACCAAATACTTTGTGTTTCTACAGTGCAAGAACTACGCAAGACCTAGGCTCATGGTATGCCACTGTTGGGGAACTTAGCAGAATTTAAAATTTTCGTACGCAACACCAAGATCAATCTATGGATCATCTAGCACGAGGTGAGAGGGGAGGTATCTACATACCCTTGTAGATCGTGAGCGGAAGCGTAGTTAAAAGACGAGGTATGATGGAGAGGTCGTACTCCTCGTGACCAAATCACGATTGACCGAGCGCCGAACGACGGCACCGTCCGCGTTTCAACACACGTACAGAGCAGAGATGTCTCCTCCTTCTTGATCCAGCAAGGGGGGAGAGAGGTTGATGGAGATCCAGCAGCACCGCGGTGTGGTGGTTGGAAGCCAAAGGCGGGATTCAGCAGGGCTTCGCCATAGGCTACTGGAGGAAGGAAGAGGTGTTGTAAGGCGTTGAGGGGAGGATGCGCCAGGGCGCTGAGCTGTTTCATCCAATGCACCTCCCCACATATTATTAGGGTGGAGGGTGCTCGGGTTTCTTGCCCCCAAGTCCATGGGCGTTGGCAAAGGTGGAAGGAAAGCAAATCCCTCCTTTCACTTCCCCACCGATTGTTATCCCCTTTTATAGGATCTTTATCATCCCTTCGGGATATGATCTCTTTTCCTTCTAAGGGGGAATCTTGGTGCGCCTTGACTGAGGGGTGTGGGGCCTTGCCCCCACTACCCGATTCATGTGGGTCCCCCCATGCAGGGGGGCCCCACTCCGGAACTTCTTGAACCTGCTCGGTACAATACCGAAAACTCCGAAACATTTTCGGTGGCCAAAAAATGGACTTCCCATATATAAATCTTTACCTCCGACCATTCCAGAACTCCTCGTGACGTCCAGGATCTCATCCGAGACTCCGACAAACCTTCGGGTTACCGCATACTATATCTCTATAACCCTAGCGTCACGAACCTAAGTGTGTAGACCCTACGGGTTCGTGGAGACACGCAGACATGACCGAGACGACTCTCCGGTCATAACCAACAGCGGATCTGGATACCCATGTTGGCTCCCACATGCTCCTCGATGATCTCATCGGATTGAACCACGATGTCGAGGATTCAATCAATCCCGTACGCAATTCCCTTTGTCTATCGGTACGATACTTGCCCGAGATTCGTCGTCGGTATCTCGATACCTTTTCAATCTCGTTACCGGCAAGTCTCTTTACTCGTTTCCGTAACACATCATCCCGTGAACAACTCCTTGATCACATTGAGCTCATTATGATGATGTCCTACCAGGTGGGCCCAGAGGTACCTCTCCGTTACATGGAGTGACAATCCCAGTCTCGATTCGTGCCACCCAACATATACTTTCAGAGATCACCGTAGTGCACCTTTTAGCCACCCAGTTACGTTGTGACGTTTCGGTGCACCAAGCACTCCTACGGTATCCGGGAGTTCACATCTCATGGTCTAAGGAAAAGTTACTTGACATTGAAAGCTTTAGCAAACGAACTACCCATCTAGTGCTAGGCTTAGGATTGGGTTCTTGTCCATCACATCATTCTCCATATGTGATCCCGTTATCAATGACATCCAATGTCCATGTCAGGAAACCGCAACCATCTATTGATCAACGAGCTAAGTCAACTAGAGGCTTCTAGGGAACATGTTGTGGTCTATGTATTCACACATGTATTACGATTTCGGATAACACAATATAGACATGAATAACAGACAATTATCATGAACAAGAAATACTAATACTAACCATTTTATATTGCCTCTAGGGCATATTTCCAACAAACGGTTTGCAAGTTCGGATAGTTAGGGACGCGTGGCGGGCGAACGGACCGCGTATTCAGATTCGTCTCGTCGTGTCTGAGCAACTTTCATGTACAAAGTATTTTCATCTGAGCTACGGATTATTTATATATTTTCTAAAGTTTGTATTAATTTCTGGAAATTAATTAATTATTTAAATTAACATTATCCGAAACAGTTGTCATGCTGACGTCAGCATGAGTCAGCATGAGTCAGGACCAGTGGTCCCACCTGTCATACGTCCATTAGGTCAATTAGTGATTAACTAATAATTAACATTTAATTAAACTAATTAATTAAATTAGACTAATCTAAAACAGGGTTAATTAACTTAATTAATTACTAATTAATTAATTATTTATTTATTTATTTTTATTTATTTTATTATTTTTTTATTACATTTTCTTTTAATTCGTTTTTAGGGGCTGGGCCCATCTGTCATTGCTCAGGGGGGGCGCGGCCCACCGGTCAGTGGCCGCCGGACATGTCCGGGTTTGTGCCCGTTTGGGACACCGGAACGTCCGGGCCAGCGCGACGAGAGGAAACAGAGTCAGAGGCAAGGACCGGCAAAGGCAGGGCGGGGCAGAGGGGCCGCGACCGGGAAGGCACACGTGGGAAACGCGGGAAGAGTAGGACGAGCAGAGCGAGTCGGAGCCGACGGATGATCCGCCGGAACGGCGACTGGCCCGGGAGGGGAAAGGAACGGGGACCGAGAGGGGACGCGACGACGAGGAGACAGCGACGTCGGAGGACGTGGGAGACGAGCGGGGCGGACGGGGCGAGGCGCCGGAGCACGCGCGGGACCGGGCGCGTTCGGTGAGGCGGGGAGGCGAGAAGTAGAGGGGAGGAGGAGGGGCCCTCACAGGGGGGCGCAGGACGGTTCACGTGCTCGGGGAGGTGGCCGGAGGAGGCGGCGCCAGGTGAACGTGGCGTCGCCGGTGGAGGGGGAGGAGAAGGCGTGTCGGCGGACAAGAGGGTAGGCCGAGGACTATCGGGGAGCGACACGAACAGGGATGTCCGGGACGACGAGCGAGGCCCGTGGCCTCAGGCGGGCGTTCGCACGAGAGAATGAGGAGGGGCGAGGCGGGCGTCGAGTGGTTGGCTTAGGGACTGCGACATGGCGGCGGAGCGGGGCGTCGGGGACGGACTGGCAGCGACGGTTCTACGGGGGAGGTCGATCCGACTCCAGGAATTTCTGGATCGGGGGGGGGGGGAATGACGAAGGGGGTGCGTGGTAGCCTAGGGTTT
>CM022300.1:550441575-550472205 GCA_011799875.1 Thinopyrum elongatum | reverse complement strand
CTTGATCTATCCCTCGGGGGATATGATCTTTATTCCTTCTAAGGGGGGAATCTTGGTGCGCCTTGACTGGGGTGGTGGGGCCTTGCCCCCACTACCCACGTCTTGGGTCCCCCCATGCAGGGGGGGCCCACTCCGAACCTTCTAGAACCTTCTCGTACAATACCGAAAAATCCGAACATTTTTTCGGTGGCACAAAATAGGACTTCCCATATATAATCTTTACCTCCGGACCAATTCCAGAACCTCGTGACGTTCCAGGAATCTCATCCGAGAACTCCGAACAACACTTCGGGTTACCGCATACTAATAATTCTCTATAACCCTAGCGTCACGAACCTTAAGTGTGTAGACCCTACGGGTTCGGGAGACACGCAGACATGACCGAGACGACTCTCCGGTCAATAACCAACAGCGGGATCTGGATTACCCATGTTGGCTCCCACAATGCTCCTCATGATCTCATCGGATTGAACCACGATGTCGAGGGATCAATCAATTCCCGTACGCAATTCCCTTTGTCTATCGGTACGATACTTGCCCGAGATTCGATCGTCGGTATCTCGATTACCTGTTCAATCTCGTTACCGGCAACTCTTTACTCGTTTCCGTAACACATCATCCCGTGAACAACTCCTGATTACATTGAGCTATTATGATGATGTCTCTACGAGTGGGGCCCAGAGGTACCTCTCCGTTACATGGAGTGACAAATCCCAGTCTCGATTCGTGCCAACCCAACAGATACTTCAGAGATACCCGTAGTGCACCTTTATAGCCACCCAGTTACGGTGAGTGCGTTGGTGCACCAAAGCACTCCTACGGTATCCGGGAGTTGCACAATCTCATGGCTCTAGGAAAAGTTACTTGACATTGGAAAAGCTTTAGCAAACGAACTACCCGATCTAGTGGCTAGGCTTAGGATTGGGTTCTGTCCATAAATCATTCTCCTAATGATTGATCCCGTATCAATGACATCCAATGTCATGGTCAGGAAACCGCAACCATCTATTGATCAACGAGTAAGTCAACTAGAGGCTTACTAGGGAGAATGTTGTGGTCTATGTATTCAACATGTATTACGATTTCGGGTAACACAATTATAGCATGAATAACAGACAATTATTCATGAACAAGGAATATAATAATAACCATTTTATTATTGCCTCTAGGGCATATTTCAACAAACGGTTTGCAAGTTCGGATAGTTAGGGACGCGTGGCGGTGGCGAACGGACCGCGTATCAGATTCGTCTCGTCGTTCTGAGCAACTTTCATGTACAAAGTATTTTCATCTGAGCTACGGATTATTTATAGATTTTCTAAAGTTTGTATAATTTCTGGAAATTAATTAATTATTTAAATTAAATTATCCGAAAACAGTGTCATGCTGACGTCAGCATTGAAGTCAGCATGACGTAGGACCATGGGGGTCCCCCACCTTCATACCACATTCGGCTAATTAGTGATTAACTAATAATTAACATTTAATTAAACTAATTAATTAAATTAGACTAATCTAAACAGGGTAATTAATTATTAATTATAACTAATTAATTATTATTTATTTATTTATTTTTATTTATTTTAATTATTTTTTATTACATTTTTTTTTAATTCGTTTTTAGGGGCTGGGCCCATCTGTCATTGCCTCGGGGGGGGGGCAGGCCAACGGTCAGTGGCAACGGCCGGACATGTCGGGTTGTGCCCGTTTGGCGACACCGGAACGTCCGGGCCAGCGCGGACAGAGCAGGTAGAGAAAGGCAGGCGGGGGGACACGAGGCCGGGCATGGGATACGCCTGTAGGGGGAGAAAAGAGCGAGGCGGGCGGCGACGCCAGGAGGAAGCGCGGGATGGCGAGGCAAACGGGCCCGGGAGACGAGGTGCCGAAGGACGGCAGCGGAGGAGGTGCCGAGAGTAGGGAGAAGGACCTTTGAGCGGAAGCGACGGAGACACAGGGTAACGTCAAGAAGACGAGGTCGAGAATGTGGGAGAGACGGGCGGGGGGAGCGGGCGGCCGGAGCCGCGCGGGCCGGGCGGCGGTCGGGAGGCGGAGAGGCGAAGGAAGACGAGGGGAGGAGGTAGGGGGCGCCTCAAGCGGGGGCGCAGGGACGTGGGCAGCGTGCTCGCGGGAGGGTGCCGGAGGAGGCAGGAGCAGGGACGTGGCAGTCGGCCGGGGGGGGGAGGAGACAGGGGGAGGGTGTCGGCGCGAGGCGGGGAGGAACTACGTGCGGCGGGAGCACGAGGAGAGATAGGGTCCCGGGCAGACGAGGCGAGGCGCCGTGGACCTCAGGCGTGGCAGCCGTCGCACGAGATGATGAGGAGGGGGCAGAGGCCTTCCCTTCCCGTCGAGGTGGCTTGGCTTAGGGACGGCGCGACGGCGGCGGAGCGGGGCGGTCGGGGAAGGCGTTGGCCGACGTACGTGGCGACGGTGGGAGGTCGATCCCGATCCAGGAATTTCTGGATCGGGGGGGGGGGGGGGAGGGTGAATGAGCGAAGGGGGTGGTGCGCGGTGTGGTGGCGGGGGTTAGGGCTAGGGTTACGGGAGTGAGGGGATAAGGGGAGGGGTGGGCCGGCCAGGGGGGAATGGGCCGGCCTGGTGGTGGCCGGTGGCCAGGCTGGGCCACGCCCAGTGGGGGGGGGGGGGGCTTTCCTTTTTCTTTCTTTTCTCTTTTTATTTATCCATACCCTGTTTTGTAAATGTTAGGGCTCAATTGATTTGTAAACATGTGACCTGGTCCATAAATACCAGTGCTCAATTCCCTAACACCTAAAATTAGTTTGGACAAAACAACATTTATTATTTGTTTTAATAATTAAAAGGTCATTAATATTATTTTCAGCCACTGTTGAGGACGTTCAAGCCACTTATCCATTTTTAATAATGTTGGTTTCAATTTTAGAAGTGCCCCTCTGGACGTTGTTATTTAATGACATTTTAGTTATGATTTGAATAACTTTATTTTCCACTTTCATTTAAATTCGAATTTGACTTAGGAGTTGAAATGCAATATGATCTAATGATGATCATGCACTGTTAATCATGCTGACATAGCATAATCAAAAGGGTTGATTACGTGTTAACCACTGGGGGGTTTACAGAGGTGTACGGCAAAACTGATTGCACTCATGTACAAATGGACAATCTCTTTCAAAGTATAGGGTTTTGGACGAAAACTCATTGTTACAAAAGCATTTCATTTTATAACTTATTTCAACTCCAGACTTTATGTGCTTTTAGTATGCACATCAAAGCCACGTCATCAATTTTCAACCCTTTCTGACTTATTTGCATTTTTCATGCATTTACTGATTTTTAGCTAAATGACCCTGAATTGAATAGCACTACAATGATCTGAAACGGTTGAAGTTGGCATGTATCATCATTTCACCCACATTAGCATGTGCTAAAAGGTGAGAGGGCTGCCTGCAAAAAACTGGATGCACTTCATGGTACAAAATGCACAATCTATTTCGAAGTATCAGGGTTTCGAACGAAAACTCATCGGTTACAACGGCATTCATTTTATAACTTAGTTCAACCCAGACTTTTTGTGATTCAGTATGCACCAGTCAAGCCATGTCATCAATTTTTCACCCCTTTCTGTCTTAATTTGCTATTTCATGCATTACTGATTTTTTTTAGCTTAATGACCCTGAAATGAAAAGCACTACAAAGATTTTCTGGAAAGGTTGAAAGTTGGCATTGGTCTATCATTATTTCACCCACATAGCATGGTCTAAAAAGGTGAGAGGGCTGCTGCCAAAAACTGGATGCACTTTCATGTACAAAATGCACAATCTCTTTCGAAGTATCAGGGGTTTCGGACGAAACTCATCTGTTATTCCAAAGGCATATTTTTTATGACTTATTCAACTCCTGACTTTTGTGAGTCAGTATGCACCATTCAAAGCCATGTCATCAATTTCAACCCTTTCTGACTTCATTTGCGTTTTTCATGCATACTAATTTTTTGAGCTAAAGACCCTGAAATTGAAAAGCACTACAAATGAACACTGAAAAGTTGAAAGTTGGATGGTATCATCATTTCACCCACATGCATGTGCTAAAAATTTGAGAGGTTACGGACAAAAAACTGGATACACTTCGTGTACAAAATGGACAATCCTTTCGAAGTATCAGGGTTTCGGACGAAAACTCATATGTTACAAAGGCATTCATTTTTTATAACTTATTTCAACTCCAGACTTGTGTGCATTCAGTGCACCATTCAAAGCCACGTCATCAATTTTCACCCCTTTCTGACTTCATTTGTATTTTTCATGCATTTATATGATTTTTTTGAGCTAAATGACCCTGTGAAATTGAAAAAAAGCACTAAAAATGAACTTGAAAAGATTGAAACTGGCATGGTATCATCATTCACCCAAATAGCATGTGCGAAAAAGTTGAAGAGTGTTGGCAAAAACTGGATGCACTTCGTGTACAAATGGACAATCTCTTCGAAGTATCAGGGTTTCGAACGAAAAAACTCATCGGTTACAACGGCATTTCATTTTTTATAACTTATTTCAACTCAGACTTTTTGTGCATTCAGTAGCACCATTCAAGCATGTCATCAATTTTCACCCCTTTCTTTTCATTTGCTATTTTTCAGTGCATTTTACTGATATTTTTTTTTGCTTAATGACCCTGAAATTGCAAAGACTACAAATGATTCTGGAAAGGTGTGAAAGTGGCATGGTATTCATCATTTCACCCACATAGCATGTGCTAAAAAGGTGATTTGTTGAGAGGGCTGCTGCAAAACCTGGATGCCACTTCATGTACAAAATGCACAATCTCTTTCGAAAGTATCAGGGTTTCGGACGGACGAAAACTCATTGTTTACAAAGGCATTTCATTTTTATGACTTATTCAACTCCGACTTTTTGTGTGTTCAGTATGCACCATTCAAGCCATGTCATCAATTTTCAACCCTTTCTGACTTCATGCTATTTTTCAGCATTTACTAATTTTTTGAGCTAAATGACCTGTGAATTGAAAAGGACTACAAATGAACATGAAAAGTTGAAAGTTGGTGGTATCATCTTTCACCCACATAGCAGTGCTAAAAATTTGAGAGGTTACGGCAAAAACTGGATGCACTTCGTGTACAAAAATGACAATCTTTTCGAAGTATCAGGGTTTCGGACGAAAACTCATCTGTACAGGCATTCATTTTTTTTATACGTATGTTAAACTCCAGACTTGTTGTGCATTCGAGTATGCCCCATCAAGCCACGTCAATCAATTTTCCACCCTTTATGACTTCATTTGCTATTTTTTCATGGCATTTACTGCTTTTTTTGAGCGTAAATGACCCGGAATTGAAAAGCACTAAAAATGAACTCTGAAAAAATTGAAACTTGTGGCACTGGTATCCTACATTTCACCCAATAGCATGTGCTTAAAAGTTGAATGGTTCGCAAAAATTGGATGCACTCATGCTACAAAATGGACAATCATCTTCGATAAGTATCAGGGTTTCGGACGAAAACTCCATTCTGTTAACAAGCATTTCATTTTTTAACTTAGTTCAACTCCAGAATTTTGTGATCAGTATTCACATTCAAGCCACGCCATCAATTTTCAACCTTTCTGTCATTTGCTATTTTTTAATGCATTTCTAAAGCTTTTTTTGACCCTAATGACCCTTGAAATTAAAAGCACTACAAACGAACTTTGAATAAGGGTGAAAGTTGAATACATGGTATCAATCATTTCACCAACATAGCATGTGGCGAACAAAGATGAGGGGGTTACGGCAAAAATGGAGGATGATTCGTGACAAAATGGACAATCTCTTTCAAAGTATCAGGGTTCGGACCGCCGCCGCTCGCCGTCCCTGAAGCCACCTCGACGCCGCCTCGCCCCTCCTCATCTCTCGTGCGACGCCCGCCTGAGGCCACGGCCTCGCCTCGTCGCCCGGCCCGATCCCGTCGTCGTTCGCCGCCGCCCGGAGGCCTCCCTCCCTCGCCGGACACGCCTCCCCGTCTCCTCCCCGCCGGACTGCCACGTCCCCTGCGCCGCCTCCTCCGGCCACCCTCCCCGAGCACGCTGCCCGTCCCTGCGCCCCGCTGTGAGGGCCACCTCCTCCCCTCTCTTCCTTCGCCTCCCCGCCTCCGACCGCCGCCCGGCCCGCGCGTGCTCCGGCCGCGCCCCGCCGCCCGCTCGCCCACGCGCGACCGCGCGCTTCGGCCGCGCCCGCTCCGGCCCCGCTCGCCCGCCGCAAGCGCCTTCGGTCCCGACACCGCACCGCGCCCGGCTGCCGCTCGCCCGCGCTCGCTGTGCCTCCCCTCGCGCCCGCCCGGCCGGCCTCGCCGCGCCGCGCTCCGGCCTTGGCCTCGCCTCTGGTGCACGCGCGCGCGCTGGCCCGGACGTGTCCGGTGCCCAAACGGGCACAACCCGGACATGTCCGGCCGTGCCACTGACCGGTGGGCCCTGCCCCCCCTGAGGCAATGACAGATGGGGCCCAGCCCCTAAAAACGAATTAAAAGAAAATGTAATAAAAAAATAATTAAAATAAATAAAAATAAATAAATAAATAATTAATTAATTAGTTAATTAATTAAGTTAATTAACCCTGTTTAGATTAGTCTAATTTAATTAATTAGTTTAATTAAATGTTAATTAATTAGTTAATCACTAATTAGCCTAATGTGAGTATGACAGGTGGGACCCACTGGTCCTGACGTCATGCTGACGTCATGCTGACGTCAGCATGACACTGTTTCGGATAATGTTAATTTAAATAATTAATTAATTTCCAGAAATTAATAAAAACTTTAGAAAATCATATAAAATAATCCGTAGCTCAGATGAAAATACTTTGTACATGAAAGTTGCTCAGAACGACGAGACGAATCTGAATACGCGGTCCGTTCGCCCGCCACGCGTCCCTAACTATCCGAACTTGCAACCGTTTGTTGGAAATATGCCCTAGAGGCAATAATAAAATGGTTATTATTATATTTCCTTGTTCATGATAATTGTCTGTTATTCATGCTATAATTGTGTTATCCGGAAATCGTAATACATGTGTGAATACATAGACCACAACATGTCCCTAGTAAGCCTCTAGTTGACTAGCTCGTTGATCAATAGATGGTTGCGGTTTCCTGACCATGGACATTGGATGTCATTGATAACGGGATCACATCATTAGGAGAATGATGTGATGGACAAGACCCAATCCTAAGCCTAGCACTAGATCGTGTAGTTCGTTTGCTAAAGCTTTTCCAATGTCAAGTAACTTTTCCTTAGACCATGAGATTGTGCAACTCCCGGATACCGTAGGAGTGCTTTGGGTGCACCAAACGTCACAACGTAACTGGGTGGCTATAAAGGTGCACTACGGGTATCTCCGAAAGTATCTGTTGGGTTGGCACGAATCGAGACTGGGATTTATCACTCCATGTAACGGAGAGGTACCTCTGGGCCCACTCGGTAGGACATCATCATAATGAGCTCAATGTGATCAAGGAGTTGTTCACGGGATGATGTGTTACAGAAACGAGTAAAGAGACTTGCCGGTAACGAGATTGAACAAGGTATCGAGATACCGACGATCGAATCTCGGGCAAGTATCGTACCGATAGACAAAGGGAATTGCGTACGGGATTGATTGAATCCTCGACATCGTGGTTCATCCGATGAGATCATCGAGGAGCATGTGGGAGCCAACATGGGTATCCAGATCCCGCTGTTGGTTATTGACCGGAGAGTCGTCTCGGTCATGTCTGCGTGTCTCCCGAACCCGTAGGGTCTACACACTTAAGGTTCGGTGACGCTAGGGTTATAGAGATA
Source organism: Thinopyrum elongatum (assembly GCA_011799875.1). Taxonomy (NCBI): domain Eukaryota; kingdom Viridiplantae; phylum Streptophyta; class Magnoliopsida; order Poales; family Poaceae; genus Thinopyrum; species Thinopyrum elongatum. The sequence goes on along the minus strand of CM022300.1, from coordinate 550,464,399 downwards.
TTAGTATGCGGTAACCCGAAGGTTGTTCGGAGTCTCGGATGAGATCCTGGACGTCACGAGGAGTTCCGGAATGGTCCGGAGGTAAAGATTTATATATGGGAAGTCCTATTTTGGCCACCGGAAAATGTTCGGGATTTTTCGGTATTGTACCGAGAAGGTTCTAGAAGGTTCAGGAGTGGGGCCCACCTGCATGGGGGGACCCACATGAACGTGGGTAGTGGGGGCAAGGCCCCACACCCCTAGTCAAGGCGCACCAAGATTCCCCCTTAGAAGGAATAAGATCATATCCCGAAGGGATAAGATCAAGATCCCTAAAAAAGGGGGATAACAATCGGTGGGGAAGGGAAAGGATGGGATTTCTTTCCTTCCACCTTTGCCAACGCCCCAATGGACTTGGAGGGCAAGAAACCAGCCCCCTCCACCCCTATATATAGTGGGGAGGTGCATGGGAGAAACAGCTCAGCCCCTGGCGCCTCCCTCTCCCTCCCGTGACACCTCTTCCTCCTCCAGTAGCGCTTGGCGAAGCCCTGCTGAAATCCCGCTGCTTCCACCACCACACCGTCGTGCTGCTGGATCTCCATCAACCTCTCCTCCCCCCTTGCTGGATCAAGAAGGAGGAGACATCTCTGCTCTGTACGTGTGTTGAACGCGGAGGTGCCGTCCGTTCGGCGCTCGGTCATCGGTGATTTGGATCACGACGAGTACGACTCCATCAACCCCGTTCTCTTGAACGCTTCCGCTCACGATCTACAAGGGTATGTAGATACACTCCCCTCTCACTCGTTGCTAGATGACTCCATAGATTGATCTTGGTGATGCGTAGAAAATTTTAAAATTCTGCTACGTTCCCCAACAGTGGCATCATGAGCTAGGTCTATGCGTAGTATCTTGCACGAGTAGAACACAAAGTAGTTGTGGGCGTCGATTTGTCAATCTTCTTGCCGTTACTAGTCTTATCTTGATTCGGCGGCACTGTGGGATGAAGCGGCCCGGACCGACCTTACACGTACGCTTACGTGAGACAGGTTCCACCGACTGACATGCACTAGTTGCATAAGGTGGCTAGCGGGTGTCTGTCTCTCCCACTTTAGTCGGATCGGATTCGATGAACAGGGTCCTTATGAAGGGTAAATAGAAATTGGCATATCACGTTGTGGTTTTGGCGTAGGTAAGAAACGTTCTTGCTAGAAACCTATAGCAGCCACCTAAAAACTTGCAACAACAATTAGAGGACGTCTAACTTGTTTTTGCAGCAAGTGCTTTGTGATGTGATATGGCCAAAGGATGTGATGAATGATATATGTGATGTATGAGATGATCATGTTCTTGTAATAGGAATCACGACTTGCATGTCGATGAGTATGACAACCGGCAGGAGCCATAGGAGTTGTCTTAATTTATTATATGACCTGCGTGTCATTGAAATTCGCCATGTAATTACTTTACTTTATTGCTAACCGTTAGCCGTAGTAGTAGAAGTAATAGTTGGCGAGACAACTTCATGAAGACACGATGATGGAGATCATGATGATGGAGATCATGGTGTCATGCCGGTGACGATGATGATCATGGAGCCCCGAAGATGGAGATCAAAAGGAGCAAAGTGATAATGGCCATATCATGTCACTATTTTGATTGCATGAGATGTTTATCATGTTTTTGCATCTTATTTGCTTAGAACGATGGTAGCATATATAAGATGATCCCTTACTAAAATTTCAAGAAAGTGTTCCCCTTAACTGTGCACCGTTGCGAAGGTTCGTTGTTTCGAAGCACTACGTGTTGATCGGGTGTGATAGATTCTAACGTTCGAATACAACGGGTGTAAGCCAGATTTACACAGCAATACACTTAGGTTGACTTGACGAGCCTAGCATGTATAGACATGGCCTCGGAACACAAGAGACCGAAAGGTCGAGCATGAGTCGTATAGAAGATACGATCAACATGGGGATGTTCACCGTTGATGACTAGTCCGTCTCACGTGATGATCGGACATGGCCTAGTCGATTCGGATCATGTAATCACTTAGATGACGAGAGGGATGTCTATCTGAGTGGGAGTTCATTACATAATTTGATTAGATGAACTTAATTGTCATGAACTTAGTCTAAATGTTACATATCTATCTTGTAGATCAAATGGCCAACGCTAATGTTACCCTCAACTTCAACGCGTTCCTAGAGAAAAACAAGCTGAAAGACGATGGTAGCAACTATGCGGACTGGGTCCGTAACCTGAGGATTATCCTCATAGCTGCCAAGAAATCATATGTCCTTGAAGCACCGTTAGGTGACCCACCTGCTCTCCTAGCACTGCCAGACGATTTGAACGTTTGGCAGACACGCACCGATGATTACTCCTTCGTTCAGTGCGGCATGCTCTTCAGCTTAGAACCGGGGCTCCAAAAGCGTTTTGAGCATCACGGAGCATATGAGATGTTCGAAGAGCTGAAAATGGTTTTCCAAGCTCATGCCCGGATCGAGAGATATGAAGTCTCCGATAAGTTCTACAGCTGTAAGATGGAGGAAAATAGTTCTGTCAGCGAGCACATACTCAAAATGTCTGGGTTGCACAGCCGCTTGTCTCAGCTGGGAGTTAATCTCCCGGATGACGCGGTCGTTGACAGAATCCTTCAGTCGCTTCCACCTAGTTACAAGAGCTTCGTGATGAACTTCAACATGCAGGGGATGGAAAAGACCATTCCTGAGGTATATGCGATGCTGAAGTCAGCGGAGGCAGAGATCAGAAAGGAACATCAAGTGTTGATGGTGAATAAAACCACTAAGTTCAAGAAGGGCAAGGGTAAGAAGAACTTCAAGAAGGACGGCAAGGGAGTTGCCGCGCCCGGTAAGCCAGCTGCCGGGAAGAAGTCGAAGAATGGACCCAAGCCTGAGACTGAGTGCTTTTATTGCAAGGGAAACGGTCACTGGAAGCGAAACTGCCCCAAGTACTTGGCGGACAAGAAGGCCGGCAATACCAAAGGTATATATGATATACATGTAATTGATGTGTACCTTACCAGCACTCGTAGTAGTTCCTGGGTATTTGATACCGGTGCGGTTGCTCATATTTGTAACTCAAAGCAGGAACTGCGGAATCAGCGTAGACTGGCAAAGGACGAGGTGACGATGCGCGTCGGGAATGGTTCCAAGGTCGATGTGATCGCCGTCGGCACGCTACCTCTGCATCTACCTACGGGATTAGTTTTAAACCTCAATAATTGTTATTTAGTACCAGCTTTGAGCATGAACATTGTATCTGGATCTCGCTTAATGTGAGATGGCTACTCATTTAAATCTGAGAATAATGGTTGTTCTATTTATATGAGAGATATGTTTTATGGTCATGCCCCGCTGGTGAATGGTTTATTTTTATTGAATCTCGAACGTGATGTTACACATGTTTATAATGTGAATGCCAAGAAATGCAAGGTTGATAACGATAGTCCCACATACTTGTGGCACTGCCGCCTTGGTCATATCGGTGTTAAACGCATGAAGAAACTCCATGCAGATGGACTTTTGGAGTCTCTTGATTATGAATCATTTGACAGATGCGAACCATGCCTCTTGGGCAAGATGACCAACACTCCGTTCTCCGGAACAATGGAGCGAGCAACCAACTTATTGGAGATCATACATACTGATGTGTGTGGTCCAATGAGTGTTGAGGCTCGCGGTGGTTATCGTTATGTTCTCACCCTCACCAATGATTTGAGTAGATATGGGTATGTCTACTTGATGAAGCACAAGTCTGAGACCTTTGAAAAGTTCAAGGAATTTCAGAGTGAGGTTGAGAATCAACGTGACAAGAAAATAAAGTTCTTACGATCAGATCGTGGAGGAGAATATTTGAGTCATGAATTTGGCACGCACTTAAGGAAATGTGGAATTGTTTCACAACTCACGCCGCCTGGAACACCTCAGCGTAATGGTGTGTCCGAACGTCGTAATCGCACTCTATTGGATATGGTGCGATCTATGATGTCTCTTACCGATTTACCGCTATCCTTTTGGGGTTATGCTTTAGAGACTGCCGCATTCACTTTAAATAGGGCACCGTCAAAATCCGTTGAGACGACGCCGTATGAATTATGGTTTGGGAAGAAACCTAAGCTGTCGTTTCTGAAAGTTTGGGGATGCGATGCTTATGTGAAGAAACTTCAACCAGAGAAGCTCGAACCCAAGTCGGAAAAATGCGTATTCATAGGATACCCTAAGGAAACTATTGGGTATACCTTCTACCTAAGATCCGAGGGCAAGATCTTTGTTGCCAGGAATGGATCCTTTCTAGAGAAAGAGTTTCTCTCGAAAGAAGTAAGTGGGAGGAAAGTGGAGCTTGATGAGATGACCCTCGAACCGGAGAGTAGCGCAGCACAGGAAAATGTTTCTGTGGAGCCTACACCGGCTAGAGAGGAAGTTATTGATAATGATCATGATCAAGCTACCACTGAACTTCGAAGGTCCACGAGGACACGTTCCGCACCAGAGTGGTATGGCAATCCTGTCCTGGAAATCATGTTGTTAGACAACAGTGAACCTTCGAACTATGAAGAAGCGATGGCGGGCCCGGATTCCGACAAATGGCTTGAAGCCATGAAATCCGAGATAGGATCCATGTATGAAAACTAAGTATGGACTTTGACTGACTTGCCCGATGATCGGCAAGCCATAGAAAATAAATGGATCTTTAAGAAGAAGACTGACGCGGATGGTAATGTGACCATCTATAAGGCTCGGCTTGTCGCTAAGGGTTATCGACAAGTTCAAGGGGTTGACTACGATGAGACTTTCTCACCAGTAGCGAAGCTGAAATCCGTCAGAATCATGTTAGCAATTGCCGCATACTATGATTATGAGATATGGCAAATGGACGTCAAAACGGCATTCCTTAATGGTTTTCTTAAGGAAGAGTTGTATATGATACAACCGGAAGGTTTTGTCGACCCTGAGAATGCTGACAAGGTATGCAAGCTCCAGCGCTCAATCTATGGGCTGGTGCAAGCATCTCGGAGTTGGAACATTCGCTTTGACGAGATGATCAAAGCGTTTGGGTTCACACAGACTTATGGAGAATCCTGTGTTTACAAGAAAGTGAGTGGGAGCTCTGTAGCATTTCTCATATTATATGTGGATGACATACTGCTGATGGGAAATGATATAGAATTCTTGGAAAGTATAAAGGCCTACTTGAATAAGTGTTTTTCAATGAAGGACCTTGGAGAAGCTGCTTATATATTAGGCATCAAGATCTATAGAGATAGATCGAGACGCCTCATAGGTCTTTCGCAAAGCACATACCTTGATAAGATATTGAAGAAGTTCAATATGGATCAGTCCAAGAAGGAGTTCTTGCCTGTATTGCAAGGTGTGAAATTGAGCTCGGCTCAATGCCCGACCACGGCAAAAGATATAGAAGAGATGAGTGTCATCCCCTATGCCTCAGCCATAGGGTCTATTATGTATGCCATGCTGTGTACCAGACCTGATGTAAACCTTGCTGTAAGTTTGGTAGGTAGGTACCAAAGTAATCCCGGCAAGGAACACTGGACAGCGGTCAAGAACATCCTGAAGTACCTGAAAAGGACTAAGGATATGTTTCTCGTATATGGAGGTGACGAAGAGCTCGTCGTAAAGGGTTACGTCGACGCTAGCTTCGACACAGATCCGGATGACTCCAAGTCACAAACCGGATACGTGTATATTTTGAATGGTGGAGCGGTAAGCTGGTGCAGTTGCAAGCAAAGCGTCGTGGCGGGTTCTACATGCGAAGCGCAGTACATAGCAGCCTCGGAGGCAGCACACGAAGCAGTATGGATGAAGGAGTTCATCACCGACATAGGAGTCATTCCAAATGCGTCGGGTCCAATGGCTCTCTTCTGTGACAACACTGGAGCTATTGCCCTTGCCAAGGAGCCCAGGTTTCACAAAAGGACCAGGCATATCAAGCGTCGCTTCAACTCCATACGTGAACATGTTCAAGATGGAGACATAGATATTTGTAAAGTGCACACGGATTTGAATGTAGCAGATCCGTTGACTAAACCTCTTTCACGAGCAAAACATGATCAACACCAGTACTCTATGGGTGTTCGATTCATCACAATGTAACTAGATTATTGACTCTAGTGCAAGTGGGAGACTGTTGGAAATATGCCCTAGAGGCAATAATAAAATGGTTATTATTATATTTCCTTGTTCATGATAATTGTCTGTTATTCATGCTATAATTGTGTTATCCGGAAATCGTAATACATGTGTGAATACATAGACCACAACATGTCCCTAGTAAGCCTCTAGTTGACTAGCTCGTTGATCAATAGATGGTTGCGGTTTCCAGACCATGGACATTGGATGTCATTGATAACGGGATCACATCATTAGGAGAATGATGTGATGGACAAGACCCAATCCTAAGCCTAGCACTAGATCGTGTAGTTCGTTTGCTAAAGCTTTTCCAATGTCAAGTAACTTTTCCTTAGACCATGAGATTGTGCAACTCCCGGATACCGTAGGAGTGCTTTGGGTGCACCAAACGTCACAACATAACTGGGTGGCTATAAAGGTGCACTACGGGTATCTCCGAAAGTATCTGTTGGGTTGGCACGAATCGAGACTGGGATTTGTCACTCCATGTAACGGAGAGGTACCTCTGGGCCCACTCGGTAGGACATCATCATAATGAGCTCAATGTGATCAAGGAGTTGTTCACGGGATGATGTGTTACGGAAACGAGTAAAGAGACTTGCCGGTAACGAGATTGAACAAGGTATCGAGATACCGACGATCGAATCTCGGGCAAGTATCGTACCAATAGACAAAGGGAATTGCGTACGGGATTGATTGAATCCTCGACATCGTGGTTCATCCGATGAGATCATCGAGGAGTATGTGGGAGCCAACATGGGTATCCAGATCCCGCTGTTGGTTATTGACCGGAGAGTCGTCTCGGTCATGTCTGCGTGTCTCCCGAACCCGTAGGGTCTACACACTTAAGGTTCGGTGACGCTAGGGTTATAGAGATATTAGTATGCGGTAACCCGAAGGTTGTTCGGAGTCTCGGATGAGATCCTGGACGTCACGAGGAGTTCTGGAATGGTACGGAGGTAAAGATTTATATATGGGAAGTCCTATTTTGGCCACCGGAAAATGTTCGGGATTTTTCGGTATTGTACCGAGAAGGTTCTAGAAGGTTCCGGAGTGGGGCCCACCTGCATGGGGGGACCCACATGAACGTGGGTAGTGGGGGCAAGGCCCCACACCCCTAGTCAAGGCGCACCAAGATTCCCCCTTAGAAGGAATAAGATCATATCCCGAAGGGATAAGATCAAGATCCCTAAAAAAGGGGGATAACAATCGGTGGGGAAGGGAAAGGATGGGATTTCTTTCCTTCCACCTTTGCCAACGCCCCAATGGACTTGGAGGGCAAGAAACCAGCCCCCTCCACCCCTATATATAGTGGGGAGGTGCATGGGAGAAACAGCTCAGCCCCTGGCGCCTCCCTCTCCCTCCCGTGACACCTCTTCCTCCTCCAGTAGCGCTTGGCGAAGCCCTGCTGAAATCCCGCTGCTTCCACCACCACACCGTCGTGCTGCTGGATCTCCATCAACCTCTCCTCCCCCCTTGCTGGATCAAGAAGGAGGAGACGTCTCTGCTCCGTACGTGTGTTGAACGCGGAGGTGCCGTCCGTTCGGCGCTCGGTCATCGGTGATTTGGATCACGACGAGTACGACTCCATCAACCCCGTTCTCTTGAACGCTTCCGCTCACGATCTACAAGGGTATGTAGATACACTCCCCTCTCACTCGTTGCTAGATGACTCCATAGATTGATCTTGGTGATGCGTAGAAAATTTTAAAATTCTGCTACGTTCCCCAACACCGTTCCCCTCTTATCCTCTGTCCGACAATTCCAATGACCCGGGAAATATCGTCAGATATTCTCCCGCTCCGTCTGTTACGTGTGATGCTGCGTTAGACTACCCCTAGCACCGTGTATCGTATTTGTTATGCTCATGTTTGCTATATATTTATACTGTTTCCTCCCCCTCTTCTCTCTCGATAGCCCCCGACCCTGACGTCGTCCCCGAGACCGACGCAGCTCCGGATCCCGAAGACACCATAGACGACCTTGCCCTTGCCGCCGAGCAACCAGGCAAGCCCCTCCCTTGAGCATACCGATATCGCCCATTCTAAATTTCTCATGCTTGCATTAGAATTACTGCTGCTGCTGCTTTACCTATTCTGATGCATAGCCTGTTCATTGTAACCTACTGTTGATAATTACCTACATATCCTAAACTGTTTAGTCTAGGCTGGGTAGAGACCTATCAAGTGACCCCACTTATCCCGACTGCCACGCTGGATCGTCAGAAGACCCGATCAATGGGATTGAAGACCAGGACCCGACACCGCACATCACCCCCCTTAGTTGTAACGACACTGCAGCGTTACTATCGAGTGCCGAGGGTGAAACCTCTGGTAGCACTTCTGATGTTAACTCTGTAGAGTAGCTATTCGGTCGTGGTCATCGAGGGTGATTCCTCCTTCACCGCTTCCGATAACGACGCTATCCTACAACACCTCAAGTGTGGACCCAGTGAGGGTGATTCCTCCTAGTTCACCTTGACGGATACATCGAGTGGGAATTCAATGAGGGTGATACCTCGGATTCCCTGATGTTATGGACACACGGATACTTGGACCTTACAATGTTACTTGGAAAGGCGGGTCGACCCTGAGGGGTACCCGCGTGTGATGTGAAGGCGGGTTGCCAGTGTGGTGCCCGAGTGGTGAATACGAGGCGCGGCCGGGCATTCTTGGCCCTTGCCGCAAGTCCTCAAGACGGGGCGACGGGGTCACATCTTTCGTGAGTCTCTGCTCGTTACCGCAAGCCCTAGTCCTAACGATTTGGATATTTGATCCGAGCAGACCTCTGGTCTGATAGCACTAACCATCACGTGGGCATAGTATGGGCATTCTGCATCGTATGCATCAGCCGAAAGCTCTGTCAGACGTGCAGTTCAGCCTCGTGGCCGGGCCGGGCCAGTACCATCCAGGACTGAGGTGGTGCTCGTCCCGACCCTGCACACACCGACCCGGAGTGCACAGGGCGATGGCCCATGACCCCTGAGCGCTTAGGATATAGACCGACGGGGACCTCTCTGCTGAGCTGTAGGTAGGGTTGCGATGTGTCGTTTGGCCGAGGCCGGGCATGACCCAGGAAAGTGTGTCCGGCCGAAGTTAATCGAGCGTGTTGGGTAAGTTGGTGCACCCCTGCAGGGAAGAACACTTCTATCGATAGCCGGTCCTACGGTAAAGGACACTCGGAGTTGTATCCTGATTGATACAATTTAGAACTGGATACCTGTGATGAGACCTGTATATATGGCTCTGGGATTGCTTTCTCGCAGGGAGTCGAGAAAGGATCTCTGGGTGAGGTTGATATTATTACTGCTACATTATATTGTATTGTTCTACTCTCTTCTACTGCTGCAAGACTGCTGAAGATGCTAGTCTTCGATAGGACTAGGCCTTCTCTCTATTCTGGCATTTCTGCAGCCCAGTCCACATATACAGCCTCCCCTTGAAAATGTTGCATATGTAGTGTAGATCCTTGCTTGCTGAGTACTTTTGAGTACTCACGGTTGCTTTGTTTTCCTTTTTCTCCCCATATCAGTTTGACGTGACCAGAGGACGGAGCCCCCTGAGACAGATGCCCCGACGATCGCTACTACTACTACCCAGAGGATGGATACTACTACGAGTTGACTAACGACCAGGAGTAGGTTCGGAGGGTCCCAGGCAGGAGGCCTTCGCCTTTCGATCGTAGTGTTTTATTTTGCCCCGCCTTCCTAAAGGCCTTTTTGTTTCTATTTCATATCTATACTCAGATATCTGATGCTTCCGCTGACGCTTGTTCGCAAGCTTATGTATTCGAGCCCTCGAGGACCCTGGCTTGTAATATAAAGCTTGTATGACTTTATTTATGTTTTAGAGTTGTGTTGTGATATCTTCCCGTGAGTCCTTAGGCTTGATCGTGTGCATTTGCGTGTATGATTAGTGCACGATCGGGCCGGGGGCGTCACAAGTTGGTATCAGAGCCGACTGCCTGTAGGAACCCCCTTTCCAACTCCTTGGCCGAAGTTGAGTCTAGAAACCGAAAAACTATTTTACTAACTTGGCTGTGTGGCTTACGGGCCCACGTCGCCAATTGGGAGGTATTAGTATCTTTTATTCCTCATCTTTACTCTGGGACTCTGACCTCTCTTCCTTTCGGGTTAACTAAAGTTTACTAACGCCGACACTTAGGATCTCGTAATTCTCGTCCACCCGGAGAGCTGGATATATGTGCGATTTCCCTGACATTGATCTGATTAGTCTGATTACGTTTGTTGGAAATATGCCCTAGAGGCAATAATAAAATGGTTATATTATATTTCTTGTTCATGATAATTGTCTGCTTATTCATGCTATATGTGTTATCCGGAACTCGTTAATACATGTGTGAATAATAGACCACAACATGTCCCTAGTAAGCCTCTAGTTGACAGCTCGTTGATCAATAGATGGTGCGGTTTCCTGACCATGGACATTGGATGTCATGATAACGGTAACACATTAGGAGAATGATGTGATGACAAGACCAATCCTAAGCCTAGCACTAGATGTGTAGTTCGTTTGCTAAAGCTTTCAATGTCAAGTAACTTTCCTTAGACATGAGATGTGAAACTCCGGATACCGTAGGATGCTTGGGTGCACCGAAACGTTCACAACGTAAACTGGGTGGTAAAAGGTGCACTACGGTATCTTGAAAGTATCTGTTGGGTTGGCACGATCGAGACTGGGATTGTCACTCCATGTAAGCGGAGAGGTACTTGGGCCCACCTGGTAGGACATCATCATAATGAGCTCAATGTGATCAAGGAGTGGTTCACGGATGATGTGTACGGAAACGCGTAAGAGGACTTCCGGTAACGAGATTGAAAAAGGTATCGAGATACCGACGACGAATCTCGGGCAAGTATCGTACATAGACAAAGGATTGCGTACGGGATTGATTGAATCCTCGACATCGTGGTTAATCCGATAGATCATCGAGGAGCATGTGGTGAGCCAACATGGGTATCCAGATCCGCTGGGTTATGACCGGAGGTCGTCTCGGTCATTTTGCGGTCTCCCGAACCCGTAGGGTCTACACACTTAGGTTCGGTGACGCTAGGGTTATAGAGATATAGTATGCGTAACCCGAAGGTTTGTCGAGTCTCGGCTGAGATCCCTGGACGTCACGAGGAGTTCTGGAATGGTCGGAGGTAAAGATTTATATATGGGAATCCTATTTTGGCACCGAAATTTTGCCGGATTTTCGGTATTGTACCGAGAGGTCTGAAGGTTCCGGAGTGGGGCCCACCCTGCATGGGGGGACCCACATGAACGTGGGTAGTGGGGGCAAGGCCCCACACCCCTGTCAAGGCGCACCAAGATTCCCCCTTAGAAGGAAAAGATCATATCCCGAAGGGATAAGATACAAGATCCCTAAAAAGGGGGATAACAATCGGTGGGGAAGGGAAAGGATGGGATTTCTTTCCTTCCACCTTTGCCAACGCCCAATGGACTTGGAGGGCAAGAAACCAGCCCCTCCACCCCTAATATAGTGGGGAGGTGCATGGGAGAAACAGCTCAGCCCCTGGCGCCTCCCATCTCCCTCCGTGACACCTCTTCCTCCTCCGTAGCGCTTGGCGAAGCCCTGCCTGAATCCCGTGCTTCCACCACCACACCGTCGTGCCTGAGGACTCCATCAACCTCTCCTCCCCCCTTGCTGGATCAAGAAGGAGGAGACATCTCTGCTCTGTACGTGTGTTGAACGCGGAGGTGCCGTCGTTCGGCGCTCGGTCATCGGTGATTTGGATCACGAGAGTACGACTCCATCAACCGTTCTCTTTGAACGCTCGCTCACGATCTACAAGGGTATGTAGATACACTCCCCTCTCACTCGTTGCTAGATGACCATAGATTGATCTTGGTGATGCGTAGAAAATTTTAAATTCTGCTAAGTTCCCCAACAGTGGCATCATGAGCTAGGTCTATGCGTAGTATCTTGCACGAGTAGAAACACAAAGTATTGTGGGCGTCGATTGTCAATCTTCTTGCCGTTACTAGTCTTATCTTGATGGCGGGCACGTGGGATGAAGCGGCCCGGACCGACCTTACACGTACGCTTACTGAGACAGGTTCCCACCGACTGACATGCACTAGTGCATAAGGTGGCTAGGGGGTCTTCTCTCCCACTTTAGTAGGATCGGATTCGATGAACAGGGGCCTTATGAAGGGTAAATAGAAATTGGCATATCACGTTGTGGTTTTGGCGTGTAAGAAACGTTCTTGCTAGAACCTATAGCAGCCACGTAAAACTTGCAACAACAATTAGAGGACGCCTAACTGTTTTGCAGCAAGTGCTTTGTGATTGATATGGCCAGGATGTGATGAATGATATATGTGATGTATGAGATGATATGTTCTTGTAATAGGAATCAGCGCTGCATGTCGATGAGTATGACAAACGGCAGGAGCCATAGGAGTGTCTTAATTTATTATATGACCTGCGTGTCATTGAAATTGCCATGCTAATTACTTTACTTATTGCTAAAAGTTAGCCGTAGTAGTAGAAGTATAGGTGGCGAGACAACTTCATGAAGACACGATGATGGAGATCATGATGATGGAGATCATGGTGTCATGCCGGTGACGATGATGATCATGGAGCCAGAGATGGAGATCAAAAGGAGCAAAAGTGATATGGCCCAATCAGTCACTATTTTGATTGCATGCGATGTATCATGTTTTTGCATTTATTTGCTTAGAACGACGGTAAGCATATATAAGATGATGCCCTTACTAAAATTTCAAGAAAGTGTTCCCCCTAAAATGTGCACGTTGCGAAGGTTCGTTGTTTCGAAGCACTACGTGTTGATCGGGTGTGATAGATTCTAACGTTCGAATACAACGGGTGTAAGCAGATTTACACAGCATACACTTAGGGTGACTTGACGAGCCTAGCATGTAAAGACATGGCCTCGGAACACAAGAGACCGAAAGGTCGAGCATGAGTCGTATAGAAGATACGATCAACAATGGCGGATGTTCACCGTTGATGACTAGTCCGTCTCACGTGATGATCGGACATGCTAGTCGATTCGGATCATGTAATCACTAGATGACGAGAGGGATGTCTATCTGAGTGGGAGTTCATTACATAATTTGATTAGAGTGAACTTAATTGTCATGAATTAGTCTAATGTTACATATCTATCTTGTAGATCAAATGGCCAACGCAATGTTACCTCAACTTCAACGCGTTCCTAGAGAAAAAAAAGTGAAGACGATGGTAGCAACTATGGGGCTGGGTCCGTAACCTGAGGATTTCCTCATAGCTGCCAAGAAATCATATGTCCTTGAAGCACCGTTGGTACCCACCTGCTCCTAGCACTGCCGAAGATATTGAACGTTGGCAGACACGCACCGATGATTACTCCTTCGTTCAGTGCGGCATGCTCTTCAGCTTAGAACCGGGCTCCAAAAGCTTTTTGAGCATCACGGAGAATTGAGATGTTCGAAGAGCTGAAAATGGTTTCCAAGCTCATGCCCGGATCGAGAGATATGAGTCCTCCGATAAGTTCTACAGCTGTAAGATGGAGGAAATAGTTCTGTAGCGAGCACATACTCAAAATGTCGGGTTGCACAGCCCGCTTGTCTCAGCTGGGAGTTAATCTCCCGATGAAGCGGTCGTTGACAGAATCCTTCAGTCGCTTCCACCTAGTTACAAGAGCTTCGTGATGAACTTCAACATGAGGGGATGGAAAAGACCATTCCTGAGGTATATGCGATGCTGAAGTCAGGGAGGCAGAGATCAGAAAGGAACACAAGTGTTGATGGTGAATAAAACAACTAAGTTCAAGAAGGGCAAGGGTAAGAGAACTTCAAGAAGGACGGCAAGGGAGTTGCCGCGCCCGGTAAGCCAGCTGCCGGGAGAAAGTCGAAGAATGGACCAAGCCTGAGACTGAGTGCTTTTATTGCAAGGGAAACGTACTGGAAGCGAAACTGCCCCAAGTACTTGGCGGACAAGAAGGCGGCCAATACCAAAGGTATATATGATATACTGTATTGATGTGTACCTTACCAGCACTCGTAGTAGTTCCTGGGTATTTGAACCTGTGCGGTTGCTCATATTGTGTAACTCAAAGAGGAAATGCGGAATCAGCGTAGACTGGCAAAGGACGAGGTGACGATGCGTTCGTGGATGGTCCCAGGTCGATGTGATCGCCGTCGGCACGCTACCTCTGCATCTACTACGGGATTAGTTTTAAACCTCAATAATTGTATTTAGTACCAGCTTTGAGCATGAACATTGTATCTGGATCTCGCTTAGTGTGATGGGCTACTCATTTAAATCTGAGAATATGTTGTTATTTATATGAGAGATATGTTATGGTCATGCCCCGCTGGTGAATGGTTTATTTATTGAATCTCGAACGTGATGTACACATGTTTATAATGTGGAATGCCAAGAAATGCAAGGTTGATAACGATAGGTCCCATACTTGTGGGCACTGCCGCCTTGGTAATATCGGTGTTAAACGCATGAAGAAACTCCATGCAGATGGACTTTGGAGTCTCTTGATTATGAATATTTGACAGATGCGAACCATGCTCTTGGGCAAGATGACCAACACTCGTTCTCCGGAACAATGGAGCGAGCAACCAACTATTGGAGACATAATACTGAATGTGGTGTGGTCCAATGAGTGTTGAGGCTCGCGGTGGTTATCGTTTATTTCACCCCTCACCAGATTTGAGTAGATATGTGTATGTTACTTGATGAAGCACAAGTCTGAGACCTTGAAAAGTTCAAGGAATTTCAGAGTGAGGTTGAGAATCAACGTGACAAGAAAATAAAGTTTTACGATCAGATCGTGGAGGAGATTTGAGTCATGAATTTGGACCGCACTAAGGAATGTGGAATTGTTTCACAACTCACGCGCCTGGCAACACCTCAGCGTAATGGGTGGTCCGAACGTCGTAATCGCACTCTATTGGATATGGTGCGATCTATGATGTCTCTTACCGATTTACCGCTATCCTTTTGGGGTTATGCTTTAGAGACTGCGCATTCACTTTAAATAGGGCCGTCAAATCGTTGAGACGACACCGTATGAATTATGGTTTGGGAAGAAACCTAAGCTGTCGTTTCTGAAAGTTGGGGATGCGATGCTTATGTGAAGAAAAACTTCACCCAGAGAAGCTCGAACCCAAGTCGGAAAAATGCGTATCATAGGATACCCTAAGGAAACTATTGGGATATACCTTTACCTAAGATCCGAGGGCAAGATCTTTGTTGCCAGGAATGGACCTTTCTAGAGAAGAGTTTTCTCTGAAAGAAGTGAGTGGAGGAAAGTGGAGCTTGATGAGGACCCCGAACGCGAGGTAGCAGCCAGCACAGGAAAATGTTTTGTGGAGCTACACCGGCTAGAGAGGAAGTTATTGATAATGATCATGATCAAGTAACCATGAACTTCGAAGGTCCACGAGGACACGTTCCGCACCAGAGTTGGTATGGCAATCCTGTCCTGGAAATCATGTTGTTAGACAACAGTGAACCTTCGAACTATGAAGAAGCGATTGCGGGCCCGGATTCCGAAAAATGCTTTGAGCCATGAATCCGAGTAGGATCCATGTATGAAAACGAAGTATGGACTTTGACTGATTGCCCGATGATCGGCAGCCATAGAAATAATGGATTTTAAGAAGAAGACTGACGCGGATGGTAATGTGACCATCTAAGGCTCGGCTTGTCGCTAAGGGTTATCGACAAGTTCAAGGGGTGACTACGATGAGACTTTCTCACCCGTAGCGAAGCTGAAATCCGTCAGAATCATGTTGGCAATTGCCGCATACTATGATTATGAGATATGGCAAATGGACGTCAAAACGGATTCCTTAATGGTTTTCTTAAGGAAGAGTTGTAATGATACAACCGGCAGGTTTTTGTCGCACCTGAGAATGCTGACAAGGTATGCAAGCTCAGCGCTCAATCTATGGGTGGTGCAAGCATCTGGAGTTGGAAACATTCGCTTGACGAGATGATCAAAGCGTTGGTTCACACAGACTTATGGAGAAGCCTGTGTTTACAAGAAAGTGAGTGGGAGCATCTTGTACATTCTATATATATGTGGATGACACTGCGATGGGAAATGATATAGAATTCTTGGAAAGTATAAAGGCCTACTTGAATAAGTGTTTTCAATGAAGGACCTTGGAGAAGCTGCTTATATATTAGGCATCAAGATCTATAGAGATAGATCGAGAACGCCTTCATAGGTCTGTTCGCAAAGCACATACCTTGATAAGATATTGAAGAAGTTCAATATGGATCAGTCCAAGAAGGGTTCTTGCCTGTTGCAAGTGTGAAATTGAGCTCGGCTCAATGCCCGACCACGGCAAAAGATATAGAAGAGATGAGTGTCATCCCCTATGCCTCAGCCATAGGGTCTATTATGTATGCCATGTGTGTACCAGACTGATGTAAACCTTGCTGTAAGTTTGGTAGGTAGGTACAAAGTAATCCCGGCAGGAACACTGGACGCGGTCAAGAACATCCTGAAGTACCTGAAAAGGACTAAGGATATGTTCTCGTATATGGAGGTGACGAAGAGCTCGTCGAAAGGGTTACGTCGACGCTAGCTTCGACACAGATCCGGATGACTCCAAGTCACAAAACGCGATAACGTGTATATTTTGAATGGTGGAGCGGTAAGCTGGTGCAGTTGCAAGCAAAGGTCCGTGGCGGGTTCTACTGCGAAGCGCAGTACATAGCAGCTCGGAGGCAGACACACGAAGCAGTATGATGAAGGAGTCATCACCGACAAGGAGTCTACAAATGGTCGGGTCCAATGGCTCTCTTCTGTGACAACACTGGAGCTATTGCCCTTGCCAAGGAGCCCAGTTTCACAAAGGACCAGGCATATCACGCGTCGCTTCAACTCCATACGTGAACATGTCAGATGGAGACATAGATATTGTAAGGCACAGGATTTGAATGTAGCAGATCCGTGACTAACCTCTTTCGAGGCAAAACATGATCAACACCAGTACTCTAGGGTGTTCGATCATCACAATGTAATAGATTATTGACTCTAGTGCAAGTGGGAGACTGTTGGAAATATGCCCTAGAGGCAATAATAAAATGGTTATTATTATATTCCTTGTTCATGATTAATTGTCTTTATTCATGCTATAATTGTGTTATCCGGAAATCGTAATACCTTGTTGAATACATAGACCACAACAGTCTAGTACCAGCCTCTAGTTGACTAGCTGTGATCAATAGATGGTGTGCGGTTTCCAGACCATGGACATTGGATGTCATTGTAACGGGATCACATCATTAGGAGAATGATGTGATGGAAACAAGACCCAATTAAGCCTAGCACTAGATCGTGAGTGTATCGTTGCTAAAGCTTTTCCAATGTCAAGTAACTTTTCCTAGACCATGAGATTGTGCAACTCCCGGATACCGTAGGAGTGCTTGGGTGCACCAAACGTCACAACATAACTGGGTGGCTATAAAGGTGCACTACGGGGATCTCCGAAAGTATCTGTTGGGTTGGCACGAATCGAGACTGGGATTTGTCACTCCATGTAACGGAGAGGTACCTCTGGGCCCACACTCGGTTAGGACATCATCATAATGAGCTCAATGTGATCAAGGAGTTGTTCACGGGATGATGTGTTACGGAAACGAGTAAAGAGACTTGCCGGTAACGAGATGAACAAGGTACGAGAAACGACGATCGAATCTCGGGCAAGATATCGTACCAATAGACAAAGGGGAATTGCGTAGGGATGATTGAATCCTCGACATCGTGGTTCTCCGATGAGATCATCGAGGAGTATGGGGAGCCAACATGGGTATCCAGATCCCGCTGTTGGTTATTGACCGGGAGTCGTCTCGGTCATGTCTGGTGTCTCCCGAACCGTAGGGTCTACAACACTTAAGGTTCGGTGACGCTAGGGTTATAGAGATATTAGTATGCGGTAACCCGAAGGTGTTCGGAGTCTCGGATGAGATCCTGGACGTCAGAGGAGTTCTGGAATGGTACGGAGGTAAAGATTATATATGGGAAGTTATTTTGGCCACCGGAAAATGTTCGGGATTTTTCGGTATTGTACCGAGAAGGTTCTAGAAGGTTCCGGAGTGGGGCCCACCTGCATGGGGGACCCACATGAACGTGGGTAGTGGGGGCAGGCCCCACCCCTAGTCAAGGCGCACCAAGATTCCCACCCTTAGAAGGAAAAATCATATCGAAGGGAAAGATCAAGATTCCCCTAAAAAGGGGGTAACAATCGGTGGGGAAGGAAAGGATGGGATTTCTTTCCTTCCACCTTTGCCAACGCCCCATAGGACTTGGAGGGCAAGAAACCACCCCTCCACCCTATATATAGTGGGGAGGTGCATGGGAGAAACAGCTCAGCCCTGGCGCCTCCCTCTCCCTCCGTGCACCTCTTCCTCCTCCAGTACAGCGTTGGCGAGCCTGCTGAAATCCGCTGCTTCCACCACCACACCGTCGTGTGCTGGATTCCATCAACCTCTCCTCCCCCTTGCGGATCAAGAAGGAGGAGACGTCTCGCTCCGTACGGTGTGTTGAACGCGGAGGTGCCGTCCGTTCGGCGCTCGGTCAATCGGTGATTTGGATCACGCACGAGTACGACTCCATCAACCCCGTTCCTCTGAACGTCCGCTCACGATCTACAGAAGGTATGTAGATACACACCCTCTCACTCGTTGCTAGATGACTCCATAGATAGAGATTTGGATGCGTAGAAATTTTAAAATTCTGCTACGTTTCCCCAAACACCGTTACCAGAAATTCTGGATCGGGATCGACCCCCGTCGCCCGTCGCCGGCCGAACGTCCCCGACCGCCCCGCTCCGCCGCCGCTCGCCGTCCCTGAAGCCACCTCGACGCCGCCTCGCCCCTCCTCATCTCTCGTGCGACGCCCGCCTGAGGCCACGGCCTCGCCTCGTCGCCCGGCCCGATCCCGTCGTCGTTCGCCGCCGCCCGGAGGCCTCCCTCCCTCGCCGGACACGCCTCCCCGTCTCCTCCCCGCCGGACAGCCACGTCCCCTGCGCCGCCTCCTCCGGCCACCCTCCCCGAGCACGCTGCCCGTCCCTGCGCCCCGCTGTGAGGGCCACCTCCTCCCCTCTCTTCCTTCGCCTCCCCGCCTCCGACCGCCGCCCGGCCCGCGCGTGCTCCGGCCGCGCCCCGCCGCCCGCTCGCCCACGCGCGACCGCGCGCTTCGGCCGCGCCCGCTCCGGCCCCGCTCGCCCGCCGCGCGCGCCACCGCCGCCCGCGCGCCTCCGGTCCCGACGCCGCACCGCGCCCGGCTGCCGCTCGCCCGCGCTCGCTGTGCCTCCCCTCGCGCCCGCCCGGCCGGCCTCGCCGCGCCGCGCTCCGGCCTTGGCCTCGCCTCTAGTGCACGCGCGCGCGCTGGCCCGAACGTGTCCGGTGCCCAAACGGGCACAACCCGGACATGTCCGGCCGTGCCACTGACCGGTGGGCCCTGCCCCCCCTGAGGCAATGACAGATGGGGCCCAGCCCCTAAAAACGAATTAAAAAAAAATGTAATAAAAAAAATTAAAATAAATTAAAATAATTAATTAATTAATTAATTAATTAGTTAATTAATTAAGTTAATTAACCCTGTTTAGATTAGTCTAATTTAATTAATTAGTTTAATTAAATGTTAATTAATTAGTTAATCACTAATTAGCCTAATGTGAGTATGACAGGTGGGACCCACTGGTCCTGACGTCACGCTGACGTCAGCATGACACTGTTTCGGATAATGTTAATTTAAATAATTAATTAATTTCCAGAAATTAATAAAAACTTTAGAAAATCATATAAAATAATCCGTAGCTCAGATGAAAATACTTTGTACATGAAAGTTGCTCAGAACGACGAGACGAATCTGAATACGCGGTCCGTTCGCCCGCCACGCCTCCCTAACTATCCGAACTTGCAACCGTTCCCCTCTTATCCTCTGTCCGACAATTCCAAAGACCCGGGAAATATCGTCAGATATTCTCCCGCTCCGTCTGTTACGTGTGATGCTGCGTTAGACTACCCCTAGCACCGTGTATCGTATTTGTTATGCTCATGTTTGCTATATATTTATACTGTTTCCTCCCCCTCTTCTCTCTCGATAGCCCCCGACCCTGACGTCGTCCCCGAGACCGACGCAGCTCCGGATCCCGAAGACACCATAGACGACCTTGCCCTTGCCGCCGAGCAACCAGGCAAGCCCCTCCCTTGAGCATACCGATATCGCCCATTCTAAATTTCTCATGCTTGCATTAGAATTACTGCTGCTGCTGCTTTACGTATTCTGATGCATAGCCTGTTCATTGTAACCTACTGTTGATAATTACCTACATATCCTAAACTGTTTAGTCTAGGCTGGGTAGAGACCTATCAAGTGACCCCACTTATCCCGACTGCCGCGCTGGATCGTCAGAAGACCCGATCAATGGGATTGAAGACCAGGACCCGACACCGCACATCACCCCCCTTAGTTGTAACGACACTGCAGCGTTACTATCGAGTGCCGAGGGTGAAACCTCTGGTAGCACTTCTGATGTTAACTCTGTAGAGTAGCTATTCGGTCGTGGTCATCGAGGGTGATTCCTCCATCACCGCTTCCGATAACGACGCTGTCCTACAACACCTCAAGTGTGGACCCAGTGAGGGTGATTCCTCCTAGTTCACCTTGACGGATACATCGAGTGGGAATTCAATGAGGGTGATTCCTCGGATTCCCTGATGTTATGGACACACGGATACTTGGACCTTACAATGTTACTTGGAAAGGCGGGTCGACCCTGAGGGGTACCCGCGTGTGATGTGAAGGCGGGTTGCCAGTGTGGTGCCCGAGTGGTGAATACGAGGCGCGGCCGGGCATTCTTGGCCCTTGCCGCAAGTCCTCGAGACGGGGCGACGGGGTCACATCTTTCGTGAGTCTCTGCTCGTTACCGCAAGCCCTAGTCCTAACGATTTGGATATTTGATCCGAGCAGACCTCTGGTCTGATAGCACTAACCATCACGTGGGCATAGTATGGGCGTTCTGCATCGTATGCATCAGCCGAAAGCTCTGTCAGACGTCCAGTTCAGCCTCGTGGCCGGGCCGGGCCAGTACCATCCAGGACTGAGGTGGTGCTCGTCCCGACCCTGCACACACCGACCCGGAGTGCACAGGGCGATGGCCCATGACCCCTGAGCGCTTAGGATATAGACCGACGGGGACCTCTCTGCTGAGCTGTAGGTAGGGTTGCGATGTGTCGTTTGGCCGAGGCCGGGCATGACCCAGGAAAGTGTGTCCGGCCGAAGTTAATCGAGCGTGTTGGGTAAGTTGGTGCACCCCTGCAGGGAAGAACACTTCTATCGATAGCCGGTCCTACGGTAAAGGACACTCGGAGTTGTATCCTGATTGATACAATTTAGAACTGGATACCTGTGATGAGACCTATATATATGGCTCTGGGATTGCTTTCTCGCAGGGAGTTGAGAAAGGATCTCTGGGTGAGGTTGATATTATTACTGCTACATTATATTGTATTGTTCTACTCTCTTCTACTGCTGCAAGACTGCTGAAGATGCTAGTCTTCGATAGGACTAGGCCTTCTCTCTATTCTGGCATTTCTGCAGCCCAGTCCACATATACAGCCTCCCCTTGAAAATGTTGCATATGTAGTGTAGATCCTTGCTTGCTGAGTACTTTTGAGTACTCACGGTTGCTTTGTTTTCCTTTTTCTCCCCATATCAGTTTGACGTGACCAGAGGACGGAGCCCCCTGAGACAGATGCCCCGACGATCGCTACTACTACTACTACCCAGAGGATGGATACTACTACGAGTTGACTGACGACCAGGAGTAGGTTCGGAGGGTCCCAGGCAGGAGGCCTTCGCCTTTCGATCGTAGTGTTTTATTTTGCCCCGCCTTCCTAAAGGCCTTTTTGTTTCTATTTCATATCTGTACTCAGATATCTGATGCTTCCGCTGACGCTTGTTCGCAAGCTTATGTATTCGAGCCCTCGAGGCCCCTGGCTTGTAATATAAAGCTTGTATGACTTTATTTATGTTTTAGAGTTGTGTTGTGATATCTTCCCGTGAGTCCTTAGGCTTGATCGTGTGCATTTGCGTGTATGATTAGTGCACGATCGGGCCGGGGGCGTCACACCCTCTCAACTGTTTAGCACATGCTATGTGGGTGAAATGATGATACCATGCCAACTTTCAACCGTTTCAGAGTTCGTTTGTAGTGCTTTTCAATTTCAAGGTCATTTAGGTCAAAAAAATTAGTAAATGCATGAAAAATAGCAAATGAAGTCAGAAAGGGTTGAAAATTGATGGCGTGGCTTTGAATGGTGCATACTGAATGCACAAAAAGTCTGGAGTTGAAATAAGTTATAAAAAATGAAATGCCTTTGTAACAGATGAGTTTTCGTCCGAAACCCTGATACTTCGAAAGAGATTGTCCATTTTGTACACGAAGTGTATCCAGTTTTTGCCGTAAAAATCTCAAATTTTTAGCACATGCTATGTGGGTGAAATGATGATACCATGCCAACTTTCAACCCTATTTCAGAAATCATTTGTAGTGCTTTTCAATTTCAGGGTCATTAAGCTCAAAAAAATAAGTAAATGCATGAAAATTAGCAAATGAAGTCAGAAAGGGGTGAAAATTGATGACGTGGCTTTGAATGGTGC
>CM022300.1:550266667-550441067 GCA_011799875.1 Thinopyrum elongatum | reverse complement strand
GAGATTGTCCATTTTGAACACGAAGTGCATCCAGTTTTTGCCGTAACCCTCTCAACTTTTTAGCACATGCTATGTGGGTGAAATGATGATACCGTGCCAACTTTCAATCTTTTCCGAGTTCATTTTTAGTGCTTTTCAATTTCAGGGTCATTTAGCTCAAAAAATTCAGTAAATGCCTGAAAAGTAGCAAATGAAGTCAGAAACGGTTGAAAATTGATGATGTGGCTTTGAATGGTGCATACTAAATGCACAAAAAGTCTGGAGTTGAAATAAGTTATAAAAAATGAAATGCCTTTGTAACAGATAAGTTTTCGTCCGAAACCCTGATACTTCGAAAGAGATTCTCCATTTTATACACGAAGTGCTTCCAGTTTTTGCCGTAAACCTCTCAAATTTTTAGCACATGCTATGTGGGTGAAATAATGATACCATGCCAACTTTCAACCTTTTCAGAGTTCATTTGTAGTGCTTTTCAATTTCAAGGTCATTTAGCTCAAAAAAATCATTAAATGCATGAAAAATAGCAAATGAAGTCAGAAAGGGTTGAAAATTGATGACATGGCTTTGAATGGTGGATACTAAACACACAAAAAGTCTGGAGTTGAAATAAGTCATAAAAATGAAATGCCTTTGTAACAGATGACTTTTCGTCCGAAACCCTGATACTTTGAAAGAGATTATCCATTTTGTACATGAAGTGCATCCAGTTTTTGCCGTAACCCTCTCAACTTTTTTGCAGATGCTATGTGGGTGAAATGATGATACCAAGCCAACTTTCAACCTTTTCAGAAATCATTTGTAGTGCTTTTCAATTTCAGGGTCATTAAGCTCAAAAAAATCAGTAAATTCATGAAAAATAGAAAATGAAGTCAGAAAGGGGTGAAAATTGATGACGTTGCTTTCAATGGTGCATACTGAATGCACAAAAAGTCAGGAGTTGAAATAAGTTATAAAAAATGAAATGCCTTTGTAACAGATGAGTTTTCGTGCGAAACCCTGATACTTCGAAAGGGATTGTCCATTTTGTACACGAAGTGCATCCAGTTTTTGCCGTAACCCTCTCAACTTTTTAGCACATGCTATGTGGGTGAAATGATGGTACCATGCCAACTTTCAACCGTTTCAGAGTTCGTTTGTAGTAGTTTTCAATTTCAAGGTCATTTAGGTCAAAAAAAATTAGTAAATGCATGAAAAATAGCAAATGGAGTCAGAAAGGGTTGAAAATTAATGGCGTGGCTTTGAATGGTGCATACTGAATGCACAAAAAGTCTGGAGTTGAAATAAGTTATAAAAAATGAAATGCCTTTGTAACAGATGAGTTTTCGTCCAAAACCCTGATACTTCGAAAGAGATTGTCCATTATGTACACGAAGTGCATCCAGTTTTTGCCGTAACCCTCTCAACTGTTTAGCATAAAATTCGCAAATTTTGAGCAAATGCTATGTGGGTGAAATGATGATACCATGCCAACTTTCAACCATTTCAGAGTTCATTTGTAGTGCTTTTCAATTCAGGGCATTAGTCAAAAAAATCAGTAAATGCATGAAAAATAGCAAATGAAGCCACACAGCCAGTTAGTAAAACAGTTTTCGGTTTCTGACTCAACTTTCGGCCAAGGAGTTGGAAAGGGGGTTCCTATAGGCAGTCGGCTCTGATACCAACTTGTGACCCCCGGCCCGATGTGCAATATCCATACACGCAAATGCACACGATCAAGCCTAAGGACTCACGGGAAGTATCACAACACAACTCTAAAACATAAATAAAGTCATACAAGCTTTATATACAAGCCAGGGGCCTCGAGGGCTCGAATACATAAGCTTGCGAACAAGCGTCAGCGGAAGCATCAGATATCTGAGACAGATATGAATAGAAACAGAAAGGCCTTTAGAAAGGCGGGGCAAATAAATAATCGATCGAAAGGCGAAGGCCTCCTGCCTGGGACCCTCCGATCCTACTCTGTCGTCAGTCAAAATCGTAGTAGTATCCATCTCTGGGTAGTAGTAGTAACGATCGTCGGGGCATCGTCTCAGGGGCTCCGTCTTTGGTCACGTCAAACTGATATGGGGAGAAAAGGAAAACCAAAGCAACCGTGAGTACTCAGAAGTACTCAGCAAGCAAGGATCTAACTACATATGCAACATTACAAGGGGAGGCTGTATATGTGGACTGGGCTGCAGAAATGCCAGAGTAGAGAGAAGGCCTAGTCCTATCGAAGACTAGCATCTTCAGCGGTCTTGCAGTAGTAGAAGAGAGTAGAACAATACCATATAATGTAGCAGTAATAATATCAACCTCACCCAGAGATCTTTTCGACTCCTTGCGAGAAAGCAATCCCAGAGCCATACATTCATCAACCTGTCCGAGATCCTTCTGACTCCCTGCGAGAAGCAATCCCAGAGCCATATATACAGGTCTCATCACAGGTATCCAGTTCTAAATTGTATCAATCAGGATAAACAATCCGAGTGCTTTACCGTAGGACCGGCTATCGATAGAAGTGTTCTTCCTGCAGGGGTGCACCAACTTACCCAACACGCTCGATTAACTTCGGCCGGACACACTTTCCTGGGTCATGCCCGGCCTCGGCCAAACGACACATCGCAACCCTACTATAGCTCAGCAGAGAGGTCCCCTCGGTTACATCCTAAGCGCTCAGAGGTCTTGGGCATCGCCCTGTGCATCCGACGTTGCGTGCAGGGGGAAGCCAGGCACAGGGGGGGCCGGTCCGTCCCGCGCAAGGCTGAACTAGACGTTGACAGAGCTTTGGCTGATGCTACGATGCGAAAGCCCATACTATGCCACGTGATGGTTAGTGCTATCAGACCAGAGGCCGCTCGGATCAAAATCCAAATCGCTAGGACTAGGGGCTGCGGTAAAGAGCAGAGACTCACGAAAGATGTGACCCCGTCGCCCCCGTCTCGAGGACTTGCGGCAAGGGTTAAGAATGCCCGGCCGCGCCCTGTATTCACCACTCGGGGACACACAGGCAACCGCCTTAACATCACACGGGGTACCCCTCAGGGTCGACCCGCCTTTCCAAGTAACAATGTAAGGTCCAAGTATCCGTGTGTCCATAACATCAGGGAATCCGAGGTATCACCCTCATTGAATTCGCACTCGATGTATCATCAAGGTGAACTAGGAGGAATCACCCTCACTGGGTCCACACTTGAGGTGTTGTAGGACAGCGTCGTTATCGGAAGCGGTGAAGGAGGAATCACCCGAGACCACGACCGAATAGCTACTCTACAGAGTTAACATCAGAGTGCTACAAGAGGTTTCACCCTCGGCACTCGATAGTAACGCTGCAGTGTCGTTACAACTAAGGGGGGTGATGTGCGGTGTCGGGTCCTGGTCTTCAATCCCATTGATCGGGTCTTCTGACGATCCAGCGCGGCAGTCGGGATAAGTGGGGTCACTGATAGGTCTCTACCCAGCCTGACTAAACAGTTTAGGATATGTAGGTATTATCAACAGTAGGTTACAATGAACAGGCTATGCATCAGAATAGGTAAAGCAGCCAGCAGCAGTAATTTTAAGCAAGCATGAGAAATTTAGAATGGGCGATATCGGTATGCTCAAGGGAGGGGCTTGCCTGGTTGCTCGGCGGCAAGGGCAAGGTCGTCTATGTGTTTCGGGATCCGAGCGTGCGTCGGTCTCGGGGACGACGTCAGGGTCGGGGGCTATCGAGAGAGAAGAGGGGGGGAAACAGTATAAATATATAGCAAACATGAGCAGACAATACGATACACGGTGCTAGGGGAGTCTAACGCAGCATCACACGTAACAGACGGAGCGGGAGAATATCTGACGATATTTCCGGGTCTTTGGAATTATCGGACAGAGGATAAGAGGGGAACGGTTGCAAGTTCGGATAGTTAGGGACGGGGCGGGCGAACGGACGCGTATTCAGATTCGTCTCGTCGTTTGAGCACTTTCATGTAAAAGTATTTCATCTATAGGCTACGGATTATTTTATATGATTTTCTAAAGAATTTATTAATTTCTGGAATTTAATAATTATTTAAATTAAACATTATCCGAAACAGTGTCTTGCTGACGTCAGCATGACGTCAGCATGACGTCAGGACCAGGGGTCCCACCTGTCATAGGCTGTTAGGTTAATTAGTGATTAACTAATTAAATTACTGTTAATTAACACTAACTACTAATTAAATTAACCTATCAGGATTAATTAACTAATTATTAATTAATTAGTTTAATTATTTTTATTTTATTTTTATTATTTTCCAAAACGTTTTGGGGCTGGGCCCCGTCTGTCCGCGGCACGGGGGGCCGGGCCCACCGGTCAGTGGCACGTGGCACGGGCGCGGTGACGGGGCGCGGTGCGTGCGCGGGGCGCGCGGCGGGCGCGGCGCGGGCCGCGAGCTGCGCGCGGTGGATGGGCGCGGTCGCGGCGGTGCGCGCGGCGGCGAACGGTGGGCGGTCGGGCGAGCAGGGGACGAGCGAGGGAAGGTGGGACGTGCGCGAAGCGGACTGGCGGCGACGTGCGGGCGCGGCTCAGGGAGAGAGGAGAGGAGAGGGCGCGGCTCACAGGGGGCCGGACGGGATGATGGCGAGGCGAGGAAGCGACGGCGACGATGGGCGAGTCGGCGAGGGTCGGGCAGCGGCGAGGGTGCGAGCGCTCTGAGGCGATTCGGGAGGAGACGGGGAGGCGAGGTCCGGCGACGGGTCCGAGCGCGGGCGGCGAGGGGAAGCGAGCGCGAGCAGCGGCGGGGAGCGCGGGACGGGCGAGGGATCGGGGCGCCTCTGCCCCGGTCCGATCCAGGGGAGGGGGTCGGTGGAGGAGCGGTAGGAGAGGCGACAGGTGAGGCAGATCGGCGGGGGAGGCGGTCGGGGACGGCGCGGCGAGGTGGAGGGGCGACGTCGGGGACGGCTTCGGGCGACGGTGAGGTGGCGCCGGCGCCGCGGGCGCGGTGAGGCGCGGGGCTGCGAGCGTGGCAAGGAGGAGGAGGCGGCCGGCGGGAGGCAGCGGCGAGGCGGAGGGAGGGCGATAGGGTTGGGGAGAGGGGGCGGGGGTGAGAGAATTCTGGTCGGGGGAGGGGAGAGGGCGAGGATTAGGGTCGTGGGGGGGGGGTGGAGGGGGGAGCGGGATTCCGATAGCGTTGACCTAGGGAGGTCTCTAGTTTCGGGGGGTATAGCGGTCCCGGGGTTGGCTTTTGTGACGGGGTGGTCTATGTAGGCGCCGGACTGGGGGGGGATTGCTGGGCAGAGGCCAGTCGGGGGGGGGGGGGTTCTGGTAGTGTCCTTTTTTTTGTTTTTTTTTTCTATTTCTTTATTCCTTTTTTGTTTGTCTTTTATTTTTAGTCCAAAAGACTTTTGTAAAATATGAGACTTGCTCCATTATACAGTGCATTATCTGTCACGCTAGAAATTGGTTTGGGGTCATATCTTTGTTTGGATTTATTTAAATTGAAAAAGGTTAAACAGTTAGTTGTGCTGTTCGTTGTTCGGTCCTTTACATTCCAACAAATGTTGCATCATTTTATAAATGCTATGAGAATATTGGCAACATGATGCATTTAGTTTTCAGGTCAGGCAACTTTTTTTCCACTTCACTTAAATTTGAATTTTGAGTTAGGAGTTGAAAAGCATTATGATGCAAATGATGATCGTGCACTGTAATCATGCTGACTTGGCATTATCAAAATGGAATTACTGTAGTTAACCCTGGGGGTGTTACAAATCTCCTACTAACAAGAATTCTCGTCCCAGAATTAAGAAGTAGAAGGAAAAAGTTGGGGTATTCCGCACGAAGATTATCTCGCGTTCCCAAGTGGCTTCATCTTCAGTATGATTTGACACTGCACTTTGGAGGAACTTGGTAACCTTTGACGGGTTCGACGTTCAGCTTCATCGAGAATGCGGATCGGATGCTCCTTATAAGATAGATCATCTTGCAATTCGAGCACCTCGTGATCCACTGCTCGGTGCGGAGATCCTTGAAGCATTGACGAAGCGCGACACGTGGAAGACGTCGTGGATATGAGAGAATTGCGGCGGCAATTCCAATTTTATGCCACACTGACCAACGTCTAGCAACAATGCGGAAAGGCACAATGTAGCGTGGAGCTAGCTTGCCCTTGATTCCAAAACGATGAGTGCCCTTCATAGGAGTGACACGTAGATAAACTTGATCACCAGGTTGATAAGTCAAACCCCATCGTTTGCGATCATAGTTGCTCTTCTGGCGGTCCTGAGCCGCCTTGAGATTTTCCCGGACAATACGGACTTGTTCTTCGGCGTGTTGAATATATCCGGTCCAACAAGGGTCGTTCCCTAGTTTCTGACCAATTCAGAGGGGTTGACACTACGTCATAGAGTACTTCGAAGGGAGCATTTTCAAGCTGGCTTGATAGTGTTGTTATAGGAGAACTCGGCATATGGAAGAGATTCTTCCCACTTCTTGCCAAATGAAATAACACAAGCCCGAAGCATGTCTTCAAGCACTTGATTGACTCGTTCAACTTGGCTTGGGATTGGGGGTGATAGCTGAACTCAGGTAATAGAGTTCCCATAGCTTTTGGAAAACTTTCCAAATTTGAGGGAAAAGACACCACGGTCGAAATGATCTCCTTCGGAATACCGTGGAGTGATACAATCTGGAGATATACAACTCTGCTAACTGACTAGCAATGATGTCTCCTTGACAGGCAGAAAGTGTGCAACTTAGAGAGTTGGTCGACGACGACAAGAATAGCATCGTGACCCTTCTGTGAACTGGAAGTCCTGTAACGAAATCATCTGAACCTTATCCCATTCCATAAAGGATAGGAAGTGGTTGCAGAATTCCAGCAGGCTTTGATGTTCTGCTTTAACGCGTCGACACACATCACATTCAGCAAAATACGAGCACATGTCTGCTTCATTCTAGACCACCAGTACTTTGACGGAGATACAGATACATGTTGGTGGCTACCCGGATTGAATAGACAGCGGGGTATCATGTGCCCCTCATGACTTTGTCAGTCATAAGCTCGAAGCGAGGTACGACATGCGGTCTTGAAATACAAGGTTCCATCTTCAGACAGTGAGAAATCTTCTACAAGTGAAGGTCTTTCTTCATCAAATCAATTTCAGCATTTAGCTTGCGCATTTTAACAGCTTTCTCAAGGTCTGGTTCAACAACAAGGTTTTTAGGTATCCTTGGGGAACTATCTCGAGATTTAGCTTTCGAAGCTCTTCATACAGAAGGGGTTGCTGTAGCTGAACCTCAAGTTCGCGCAATGGATTTGCGGTCAAGATAGCCATACAAGCCTTGCCAGGGGTATAAGAAATACCCAAATCATAGTCCGCAAATGGTCTCACCATCTTTGCTGACGGAGATTCAGAGATGGTGAGTGAACAAGTACTTCAGACTTTATGACCGTGTATTCTCGCAACGATTACCGAAGGTAATGTCGCCATAAATGCAATGCATAGATGACAGCAGCTAGTTCTAAGCTGTACCGGATAATTCTCTTCATGTGGGCGCAACTGACGAGAGCCATAAGCAAATCACTTTACGCTCTTGCATTAGGACACAGCCTAATCCTTAGGGATGCGTCACAATAAATCACGAAGTCTTTACGGGAATCTGGAGGAGCAAGTACTGGGCAGACGTTAGCTTGTCCTTGAGTGTTTGAAAGCTTTCCTGACATTTTTCTGTCCATTCCAAACTTAACGCCTTGTGAAGCAGATCAGTCAAAGGCTTAGCAATCTTAGAAAAATTCTCGACAAAACGACGGCATAACTTGCAGACCGAGAAAACTTCTCAATTGCTTGACGTTCTTCGGAGGAGTCCAGTCAAGTATAGCCTGAACTCGTTCTGGGTTAACGGCAATGCCATCTTTCGAAATCCCATGGCCGAGATATGTCACTTCAGCAACACAGAATTCACATTAGAATATTGGCATACAGTTGGTGTTCTCGGAGCCTTCCAGTACAAGACGGAGGTGTTCAGCATGTTCTTCCTTATCTTTGAATAAACCAGAAATCATCTAGATATACCACGACGAACTTGTCGAGGTAATCCATGAAGATGTAATTCTCACAGACGGGAAAATGTGGCTGGAGCATTGGTTATGCCAAATGACATGACAGTGTACTCATAAGAGCCATGCGAGGAACAAAAGCAGTCTCGGAATATCCTCTTCACGAACACGGATCTGATGATAACCCAATCTCAAATCAAGCTTAGAGAATTACTGGAACCAAAGTTGATCGTACAAATCATTGATCCGAGGAGGCGGATACTTGTTCTGAATTGTTGCTTGGTGATTGGTCGATATCCTGAACCAATCGGTTGTTCCATCCTTCTTCTTAACGAAGAGTGAAGGTGCTCCCCAAGCAGAGGAACTGGGGCGGATGAAACCTTTCTTAAGTGACGTGTCGATTTCTTCCTTAAGTTCCAAAAGGTGATGCGGAGGCATCTTATAAGGGCGCTTCGCAATAGGAGTTGTGCCAGGCTTCAAGTCGATGACAAACTCGACAGCTCTAGCAGGGGGATTTCTGGAAGTTCTTCTGGAAATACATCTTGAAAATCACGAACAACTGGAACGTTCTCGATGCCTTCAAGAGGTGAAGCATTCAATGCATTCAGAAGATAAATCTGAGCTTCGGCGTCCTGAATGTTCGAGCCGTATCTGAGTGTCTGTCCGGAAGGATGAGTGAGCTGGACTGTCTTAGCAGCGCAATCAATCAACGATTATGGGCTGTCAACCAGTCCATACCGAGAATGATGTATGTCGGAAGGTCCAAGAGCAATAAGGGAAGCAGAGAATATCAACCCTTCAATCTCGATTGATTGTTGTGACTTACCATCTTGGTTTGCCACCTGGAACGGGGAGTGGATAATCTCTAATGGTGTGGGCAATAACTCTAGAGGTAGCATGACCGCTGAGCAAATTGTTGAGACACAAAGGAATGTGATGCCCCGGATCAAAGAGAACAGAGCTGCAACTGAATTAACTGACAGAGTTCCATCACGATTTTTGTAGATCAAGAGCTTCTCCCATTTTGACGTGAGTGACTGGCCTCGGTCCATAGCAGACATCTTGGCCTTACGATTCCTACAACGATGGGTTCGATGGCCCTTCGTACGACATCAGGAGGAAATGGGGCACCTGAGGAGAAGCGTACATTAGGCGGTCAATCATGAACGATAGCTGTCTCGGGTAAAGGCAGACGAGGTGCCACATATGACGGCCTTGGTGTTGGAGCAGGGTCGGTGGTGAACATTGTGTGGGATCCAGACTCGTCGTCTTTCTGAACAGGCTGACCCGATGATGAGCCTCCATGAGTGCGTTGAGCGACTCCTGGCATTCAGTCAGAGCTGTTCAACTTGAAGATTTGTTGACAAGCGTTGCGTAGTTTGTGCAATCATGGACTGCAAGTGCGAGTTTTATGTCAGAACGGAGTCCTTCACGGAATTTATCCTGCTTGCGGGCGTCAGTGCGAAGTCATCTTCAGCATAGCGGGACAATTCGAGAATATTCCTCTGATATTCATCCACAGTCATTGTGCCTGGGTTAAGTTGTCGGAAACTCCTGCTTCTCTAGTCCACAGGCCTTGAGGAATGTACCGTGCACGAAAAGTCGACTGAAATTCCTGCCAAGTGGTTACGTGTTCAGCAGCAACATACCCTTGTGTTCCCACCATTGAGCAGCGGGCCCTTTAGGTGGAATGTGCCGAAGGTGACGTAAATGTCAGGGGCAACATTAGCTGACTCATTTCAAACAGATGTACGAAGCCAATCATCAGCATCCATAGATTGGTGGGTTGCGGAAAACAGACGGATGAGCGCACGAATTCTGGCAGAGTTATTGGAGCAGTTCTTGCTGAGCATCTGGTTTGGAAGCTGAGCCAATACCCGGTCATAAACTGAGCGGAAGCTCACAAACGCTGACGGTTGATTTCAAACTGTGTATCATTGCGGCAATATGGTGGGGATGGTTTTCTCTTACTATCAACTCTTTTACCTGTGGAGGATCGTCAGCCATCCTGCCAAATCAACAGGGGCAATTTAGCTAGTAACTTGCAGGTGTATGGAATTATTTATGAAGTAACACGCACAAAGAGGAAGTGCCATAGATACCTTATTCCACCAGACATCAAAGCCACACATAGCCTCGGTTAGCATCCGGCATTAGACAGTTGAAAGGAAAAGGCTAGACATTAGGCGCGCGCAGGCACGCGATAGGAAGTACACAACGAGACATAGCAAAGGCTAGATCTCGTCGGAGAAAACTGTTGGAGCGAGGAACTCGCAAGTGACAACACAGGGTGCCCTCGAATGAGGACCCTGTAAGCAGAACCTGGCCCATAATCTTGAAGCAAGGGGGAATTTTCAGAACTCCGGGTGGATGTGGAGCACGAGATCCTAATGTTGGAGTTAGTAAAAATCATTAACCCGAATAGAGAGAGGTCAGAGTCCCAGAGTAAAGGTCGAGGAGTAAAAGATCTAGTACCACCCAATTGGCGACATGGGCCCGTAAGCCACACAGCCAAGTTAGTAAAAAGTTTTCGGTTTCTAGAACAACTTCGGCCAAGGAGTTGGAAGGGGGTTCCTACAGGCAGTCGGCTCTGATACCCACTTGTGACGCCCCGGCCCGATCGTGCACTATCCATACACGCAAATGCACACGATCAAGCCAAGACTCACGGGAAGATATCACAACACAACTCTAAACATAAATAAAGTCATACAAGCTTTATTACACCCGGGGCCTCGAGGGCTCGAATACATAAGCTTGCGAACAAGCGTCCGCGGAAGCATCAGATATCGAGTACAGATATGAAATAGAAACAGAAAGGCTTTAGAAAGGCGGGGCAAAATAAATCACTACGATCGAAAGCGAAGGCCCTCTGGCCTGGGACCCTCCGATCCTACTCCTGGTCGTCAGTCAACTCGTAGTAGTATCCATCTCTGGGTAGTAGTAGTAACGATCGTCGGGGCAATCTGTCTTAGGGGCTCCGTCCTCTGGTCACGTCAAACTGATAGGGGAGAAAAAGGAAAACAAAGCAAACCGTGAGTACTCAGAAGTACTCAGCAAGCAAGGATCTACACACATACAACATTATCAAGGGGAGGCTGTATATGTGGACTGGGCTGCAGAAGCCAGAGTAGAGAGAAGGCCTAGTCCTATCGAAGAATAGCATCTTCAGCGGTCTTGCAGCAGGTAGAAGAGAGTAGACATACCTATAAATGTAGCAGTAATAATATCAACTCCACCCAAGATCCTTTCTCGACTCCCTGCGAGAAAGCAATCCCAGAGCATACATTCATCAACCTCGTCCTGAGATCCCTTCTCGACTCCTGCGAGAAGCACTCCAGAGCCATATATACAGGTCTCATCACAGGTATCCAGTTCTAAATTGTATCAACAGGAACAACTTCGAGTGTCCTTTACCGTAGGACCGGCTATCGAAGAAGGTGTCTCCCGCGGGGGTGCACCAACTTACCCAACACGCTCGATAACTTCGGGGACACACTTCCTGGGTCATGCCCAGCCTCGGCCAAACGACACATCGCAACCCTCCTATAGCTCAGCAGGAGGTCCCGGCGGTCTACATCCTAAGCGCTAGAAGGTCTTGGGCCATCGCCCTGTGCACTCCGAGTCATTGCGTGCAGGGGGAAGCCAGGCACCAGGGGGCGCCGGTCCGTCCCGGCCGCAAGGTGAAATAGAAGTTGACAGAGCTTTCCGGCTGATGCTACGATGCAGAAAGCCCATACTATGCCCATGTGTGGTTAGTGCTATCAGACCAGAGGCCTGCTCGGATCAAATATCCAAATCTATAGGACTAGGGGCTTGCGGTAACGAGCAGAGACTCACGAAAGATGTGACCCCGTCGCCCCGTCTCGAGGACTTGCGGCAAGGGTTAAGAATGCCCGGCGCGCCTCGTATCCACACTCGGGCACCACACTGGCAACCCGCTCAACATCACACGCGGGTACCCTCAGGGTCGACCGCCTTTCCAAGTAACAATGTAAGGTCCAGTATCCGTGTGTCCATAACATCAGGGAATCCGAGGATCACCGTCATTGAATTCCCACTCGATGTATCCATCAAGGTGAACTAGGAGGAATCACCCTCACTGGGTCCACCACTTGAGGTGTTGTAGGACAGCGTCGTTATCGGAAGCGGTGAAGGAGGAATCACCCTCGATGACCACGACCGAATAGCTACTCCCAGAGTTAACATCAGAAGTGTACAAGAGGTCACCCTCGGCAATCGATGTAACGCTGCAGTGTCGTTAAACTAAGGGGCGTGATGTTGGGGAACGTAGCAGAATTTTAATTTTCTACGCATCACCAAGATCAATCTATGGAGTCATCTAGCCAAGAGGAGAGGGGAGTGTATCTACTACCCTTGTAGATCGCGAGCGGAAGCGTTCAAGAAGAACGGGGTGAGAGTCGTACTCGTCGTGATCCAAATCACGATGACCGAGCGCCGAACGGTGGCACCTCCGCGTTCAACACACGTACGGAGCAGAGACGTCTCCTCCTTCTGATCCAGCAAGGGGGGAGGAGAGGTGATGGAGATCCAGCAGCACGACGGTGTGGTGGTGAAGCAGCGGGATTTCAGCCGGGCTTCGCCAGCGCTACTGGAGGAGGAAGAGGTGTCACGGAGGGAGAGGGAGGCGCCAGGGGCTGAGCTGTTCTCATGCACCTCCCACTATATAAGGGGTGGAGGGGGCTGGTTTCTTGCCCTCCAAGTCCATTGGGGCGTTGGTAAAGGTGGAAGGAAAGAAATCCCATCCTTCCTTCCCACGAGTTGTTATCCCCCATTTTTAGGATCTTGATCTTATCCCTTCGGGATATGATCTATTCCTTCTAAGGGGGAATTCTTGGTGGCGCCTTGACTAGGGGTGTGGGGCCTTGCCCCCTACCCACGTTCATGTGGGTCCCCCCAGCAGGTGGGCCCCACTCCGGACCTCTAGAACCTTTCTCGGTACAATACCGAAAATTCCACAACATTTTCCGGTGGCCAAAAATAGGATTCCCATATATAAATCTTTACCTCCGGACCATTCCGGAACTCCTCGTGACGTCACAGGATCTCATCGAGACTCCGAACAACCTTCGGGTTACCGATCATAATATCTCTATAACCCTAGCGTCACCGAACCTTAAGTGTGTAGACCTACGGTTGGGAGACACGCAGACATGACCGCGACGAATCTCGGTCAATAACCAACAGCGGGATCGGGATACCCATGTTGGCTCCCACATGCTCCTCGATGAATCCATCGGAGAACACCGAGTGCGAGGATTCAATCAATCCCGTCGCGATTCCCTTTGTCTATGTACGATACTTGCCCGAGATTCGATCGTCGGTATCTCGATACCTTGTTCAATCTCGTTACCGGCAAGTCTCTTTACTCGTTTCCGTAACACATCATCCCGTGAACAATCCTTGATCACATTGAGCTCATTATGATGATGTCCTACCGAGTGGGCCCAGAGGTACCTCTCCGTTACATGGAGTGACAAATCCCAGTCTCGATTCGTGCCAACCCAACAGATACTTTCGGAGATACCCGTAGTGACCTTTATAGCCACCCAGTTCGTTGTGACGTTGGTGCACCCAAGACTCCTACGGTATCCGGGAGTTGCATAATCTCATGGTCTAAGGAAAAGTTACTTGACATTGGAAAAGCTTTAGCAAATGAACTACACGATCTAGTGCTAGGCTTAGGATTGGGTCTTTTCCATCACATCATTCTCCTTGATGTGATCCCGTTATCAATGACATCCAAGTCCATGGTCAGGAAACCGTAACTCTATTGATCAACGAGCTAGTCAACTAGAGGCTTCAGGGACACTGTTGTGGTCTATGTATTACACATGTATTACGATTTCCGGGTAACACAATATAGCATGAATAACAGACAATTACTGACAAGGAAAATAATAATAACCATTTTATTATTGCTTAGGGCATATTTCCAACAGTCTCCCCTCTGCACTAGAGTCAATAATCTAGTTACATTGTGATGAATCGAACACCCATAGAGTCTGGTGTTGGCATGTTTTGCTCGTGAAAGAGGTTTAGTCAACGGATCTGTACATTCAAATCCGTGTGCACTTTACAAATATCTATGTCTCCATCTTGAACATGTTCACGATGGAGTTGAAGCGACGCTTGATATGCCTGGTCCTTTTTGTGAAACCTGGGCTCCTTGGCAAGGGCAATGCTCCAGTGTTGTCACAAGAAGAGAGCCATTGGACCCGACGCATTTGGGACTGATCCTAGGTCGGTGATGAACTCCTTCATCCATACTGTCGTGTGCTGCCTCCGAGGTGCTATGTACTCCGCTTCGCATGTAGACAGCCACGACGCTTTGCTTGCAACTGCACAGACCTTACCGCTCCACATTCAAATATACACGTATCCGGTTTGTGACTTGGAGTCATCGGATTGTGCGAAGCTAGCGTCGACGTAACCTTTACGACGGCTCTTCGTCACCTCCAATACGAGAAACATATCCCTAGTCTTTTCAGGTACTTCAGGATGTTCTTGACCGCTGTCCAGTGTTCCTGCCGGGATTATTGGTACTACCTACCAAACTTACAGCAAGGTTTAACTCAGGTCTGGTACACACATGGCATACATAATAGACCCTATGGCTGAGGCATAGGGGATGACACTCATTCTCTATATTTTTGCCGTGGTCGGGCATTGAGCCGAGCTCAATTTCACACTGCAATACAGGCAAGAACCCCTTCTTGGACTGATCCAATTGAAAATTCTTCAATATCTTATCAAGGTATGTGCTTGCGAAAGAACTATGAGGCGTCTCGATCTATCTCTATAGATCTTGATGCCTAAATATAAAGCAGTTCTCCAAGGTCCTTCATTGAAAAACACTTATTCAAGTGGGCTTTATACTTTCCAAGAATTCTATATCATTTCCCATCAGAGTATGTCATCCACATATATATGAGAAATGCTACAGAGCTCCCAATACTTTCTTGTAACACAGGCTCTCCATAAGTCTGTGTGACCCCACGCTTTGACATCTCGTCAAAGCGAATGTTCCAACTCCGAGATGCTTGCACCAGCCCATAGATGAGCGCATGGAGCTGCATACCTTGTCAGCATTCTCAGGGTCGACAAAACCTTCCGGTTGTATCATATACAATTCTTCCTTAAGAAAACCATTAGGAAAGCCGTTTGACGTCCATTTGCCATATCTATATCATAGTATGCGGCAATTGCTAACATGATCTGACGGATTTCAGCTTCGCTACGGGTGAGAAAGTCTCATCGTAGTCAACCCCTTGAACTTGGATAACCCTTAGCGACAAGCGAGCCTTATAGTGGTCACATTACCATCCGCGTCAGTCTCTTCTTAAAGATCCATTTATTTCTATGGCTGCCGGTCATCGGGCAAGTCAGTCAAAGTCCATACTTCGTTTTCATACATGGATCCTATCTCGGATTTCATGGCTTCAAGCCATTTGTCGGAATCCGGGCCGCCATCGTCTTCATGGTTTGAAGGTCACTGTTGTCTAACAACATGATTTCAGGAAAGGATTGCCATACCACTCTGGTGCGGAACGTGTCCTCGTGGACCTTCGAAGTTCAGTGGTAGCTTGATCATGATCATATCAATAACTCCTCTCTAGCGGTGTAGGCTCCACAGAAACATTTCCGTGCCTGCGCTACTCTCCGGTTCGAGGGTCATCTCATCAGCTCCACTCCTCCTCCACTTACTTCTTTCCGAGAGAAACTCTTTCTCTAGAAGGATCCATTCCTGGCAACAAAGATCTTGCCTCGGATCTTAGGTAGAAGGTATACCAATAGTTTCCTTAGGGTATCCTATGAATACGCATTTTTCCGACTTGGGTTCGAGCTTCTGGTGAGTTTCTTCACATAAGCATCGCATCCCCAAACTTTCAGAAACGACAGCTTAGGTTTCTTCCCAAACCATAATTCATACGGTGTCGTTCCAAAGGTTTGACGGTGCCATTTAAAGTGAATGCGGCAGTCTTAAGCATACCCCAAAAGGATAGCGGTAAATCGGGAAGAGACATCATAGATCGCACCATATCCAATAGAGTGCGATTACGACGTTCGGACACACCATTACGCTAGGTGTTCCAGGCGGCGTGAGTGTGAAACAATTCCACATTTCCTTAGTGCGTGCCAAATTCATGACTCAAATATTCTCCTCCACGATCTGATCGTAAGAAATTATTTTGTCACGTTGATTCTCAACCTCACTGAAATTCCTTGAACTTTCAAAGGTCTCAGACTTGTGCTTATCAAGTAGACATAACCATATCACTAAAAATCATCGTGAGGGTGAGAACATAACGATAACCACCCGCGAGCCTCAACCACTATTGGACCACACACACAGTATGTATGATCTCCAATAAGTTGGTTGTCGCTCCATTGTTCCGGAGAACGGAGTCTTGGTCATCTTGCCCAAGAGGCATGGTTCGCACTGTCAAATGATTCATAATCAAGAGACTCAAAAGTCCATCTGCATGGAGTTTCTTCATGCGTTTAACACCGATATGACCAAGGCGGCAGTGCCACAAGTATGGGGGACTATCGTTATCAACCTTGCATTTCTTGGCATTCACATATAACATGTGTAACATCCGTTCGAGATTCAATAAACAAAACATTCACCAGCGGGGCATGACCATAAAACATATCTTCATATAAATAGAACAACCATTATTCTCAGATTTAAATGAGTAGCCATCTCGCATTAAGCGGAACAGATACAATGTTCATGCTCAAAGCTGGTACTAAATAAACAATTATTGAGGTTTAAAACTAATCCCGTAGGTAGTGCAGAGGTAGCGTGCCGACGGCGATCACAATCGACCTTGGAAACCATTCCCGACGCGATCGTCACCTCGTCCTTGCCAGTCTACGCTGATTCCGCAGTTCCTGGTTGAGTTACAATATGAGCAAACGCACCAGTATCAAATACCCAGGAGAACTACTAAGAGTGCTGGTAAGGTACACATCAATTAAATGTATACATATATACCTTTGTATTGCCGGCCTTCTTGTCCGCCAAGTATTGGGCAGTTTCGCTTCCAGTGACCGTTCCCTTGCAATAAAAGCACTCAGTCTCAGGCTTGGGTCCATTCTTCGCTTCTTCCCGGAAGCTGGCTACCGGGCCGGCAACTCCCTTGCCGTCCTCTTGAAGTTCTTCTTACCCTTGCCCTTCTTGAACTTAGTGGTTTTATTCACCATCAAAACACTTGAGTTGCCTTTCTGATCTCTGCCTCCGCTGACTTCAGCATCGCATATACCTCAGGAATGGTCTTTTCCATCCCTGCATGTTGAAGTCATCACGAAGCTCTTGTAGCTAGGTGGAGCGACTGAAGGATTCTGTCAACGACCGCGTCATCCGGGAGATAACTCCCAGTGAGACACACGGCTGTGCAACCCAGACATTTTGAGTATGTGCTCGCTGACAGAACTATTTTCCTCCATCTTACAGCTGTAGAACTTATCGGAGACTTCATATCTCTCGATCCGGGCATGAGCTTGGAAAACCATTTTCAGTCTTCGAAACATCTCAAGCTCCGTGATGCTCAAAACGCTTTTGGAGCCCGGTTCTAAAGCTGAAGAGCATGCCGCACTGAACGAAGGAGGAATCATCGGTGCGTGTCTGCCAAACGTTCAAATCGTCTGCAGTGCTGGGGAGAGCAGGTGCGGTCACAACCTAACGGTGCTTCAAGGACAATATGATTTCTGGCAGCTATGAGGATAATCCTCAGGTTACGGACCCAGTCCGCAATAGTTGTACCATCGTCTTTCAGCTTGTTTTCTCTAGGAACGCGTTGAAGTTGAGGGTAACATTAGCGTGGCCATTTGATCTACAAGATAGATATGGTAACATTAGACTAAGTTCATGACAATTAAGTTCATCTAATCAAATATGTAATGAACTCCCACTCAGTAGACATCCCTCTCGTCATCTAAGTTGATACATGATCCGAATCGACTAGGCCGGTCCGATCATCACGTGAGACGACTAGTCATCAGGGTGAACATCCCCATGTTGTCGTATCTTCTATACGACTCATGCCGACCTTTCGGTCTCTTGTGTTCCGAGGCCATGTTGTACATGCTAGGCTCGTCAAAGTCAACCTAAGTGTATTGTCTGTGTAAATCGTGGTTACACCCGTTGTATTCGAACGTTAGAATCATCACACCCGATCAAACGTAGTGCTTCGAACAACAACGAACTTCGCAACGGGCACAGTTAGGGGGAACACTTTCTTGAATTTTAGTAAGGGATTCATCTATATATGCTACCGTCGTTCTAAGCAAAAAAGATGCAAAAACATGATAAACAATCTCATGCAATCAAAATAGTGACATGATATGGCCATTATCACTTTGCTCTTTTGATCTCCATTTCGGGGCTCCATGATCATACGTCACCGGCATGACACACATGATCTCCATCACATGATCTCCATCATCGTGTCTTCATGAAGAGGGATAGAAAAAGGATAAATACGAAAAAAGTGAAAGTAGAGGAAGAAAGTAAAAGAAAGAAAGATAAGAAGAAGATAGAAGTAAATGAAGAAAAATAGAAGAAGCAATAAGAAATAATAATATATAGTGTAGAAGAAAGAATGAGAGAAAAGAGGAATAGAATAGTGAAAGGAAGATAAAGTAGTAGTTAGAAGAAGGAAAGGAGAATAATCTAAATAGAAGGACAAGAATAAAAGTATAATAAAGAAGGAAAGGAAAAGTGAAAATGAGAAGAATAATAAGGGAAAAAATAAAAGAGCAAGATGAAAGTAAATGCAGCAAAGATGTGAGGGAAAAATAATAAAATATATTAATTAGAATAACAAGAATAAGAAAGCAAGAAAGGGAAGAGAGTGATCAGGAAGAGAAAGCCAGAAAGATAGAAAAAGAAGAGACAGAGAGATTAAGGAAGAGCAAGATAAGAAAAGATAGCAAGAAGAGAGAGAAAAAGAAGAACGAGAGAGAATAACTGGTAAAGTCCGCCCTCATATATTGCCGTTTGAAGATAGAAAAGAGAAAGGCTGCCGCTCGCCCGCCCCGATCGACTGTGACTACACGAGAGCCCGCCCGGCCGGCATCGCCGCGCCGCGCTGCCGGCCTTGGCCTCGCCTCTAGTGCACGCGTTGCGCGCTGGCCGAACGTTTGTCGGCCCAACGGGCAACAAACCCGGACAGGTCCGCCCGTCCACTGACGGTGGGCCCTGCCCCCTGAGGCAATGACAGATGGGCCAGCCCGAAAAAACGAATGAAAAAAAAATGTAATAAAAAAATTAAATTAAATGAAAAATAATTAATAATTAATAATTAATAGTTAATTTAATTAAGTTAATTAACTGTTTAGTATATCTAATTTAATTAATTAGTTTAATTAAATGTTAATTTAATTAGGTAATCACTAATTAGCCTAAGGTGAGTATGACAGGTTGGGACCCACTGG
Organism: Thinopyrum elongatum; assembly: GCA_011799875.1. NCBI lineage: Eukaryota > Viridiplantae > Streptophyta > Magnoliopsida > Poales > Poaceae > Thinopyrum > Thinopyrum elongatum. The sequence continues at coordinate 550,421,604 of CM022300.1, read as the reverse complement.
TCCTGCGTCACGGCTGACGTCAAGCATGAACTGTTTCGGATAATGTTAATGTAAATAATTAATTAAGTTCCAGAAAGTAATAAAAAACTTTAAAAATTCAATAAAATTATCCGTTAGCTCAGATGAAATACTGTGTACAGAAAGTTGCTCAGAACAGACGAGTGACGAATCTGAATACGCGCGTCCGTTCGCCCGCCACGCCCTCCCTAACTATCGAACTTGCAACGTCCCCTCTTATCCTCTGTCCGACATTCCAAAGGACCCGGGGAAAAATATCGTAGATAGTCTCCAGCTCCGTCTGTTACGTGTGATGCTGCGTTAGACTACCCCTACACAGTGTATCGTATTTGTTGTTATGGCTCATGTTTGCTATAATGTATACTTGTTTCCTCCCCCTCTTCTCTCTCGATAGTCTCCCCGACCTGACGTCGTCCCCGGAGACCGACGCAGCTCGGATCCGAAGACACCCTAGACGATCCGTGCCCTTGCCGCCGAGCAAAACCAGGCAAGGCCCCTCCCTTGAGCATACCGATATCGCCCATTCTAAAATTTCTCATGCTTGCATTAGAATTACTGCGCTGTGCTGTAGTATCTGATTGCATAGCCTGTTCATTGTAACCTACTGTTGATAATTACCTAATATCTAAACGTTTAGTTAGGCTGGTAGAGACCTATCAAGGAACCCCCACTATCCCGACTGCCGCGCTGGATCGTCAGAGACCAGATCAATGGGATTGAAGACCAGGAAACCGACACCGCACATCACCCCCCTTAGTTGTAACGACATGCAGCGTTACATCGAGTGACGAGGGTAAACCTCTGGAGCACTCTTTTGATGTTAACTCTGTAGAGTAGCTAGTCGGCGTGGTCATCGAGGGTGATCCTCCATTCACGCTCCGCAAACGACGCCGGTCCTACAACCACCTCAAGTGTGGACCCAGTGAGGGTGATTCTCCTAGTTCACCTTGACGGATACATCCGAGGGGAATTCACTGATGGTGATTTCCTCGGATCCTGATGTTATGGACACACGGAGTACTGGACCGGTACAATGTTACTTGGAAAGGCGGAGTCGACCCTGAGGGGTTACACGCGTGTGATGATGAAGGCGGTTGCAGTGTGGTGCCCGAGTGGTGAATACGAGGCGCGGCCGGGCATCTTGCCCTTGCCGCAAGTCTCGAGACGGGCGACGGGTCACATCTTTCGTGAGTCTATGCTAGTACCGCAAGCCCTAGTCCTAACGATTTGGATATTTGATCCGAGCAGACCTCTGGTCTGATAGCACTAACCATCACGTGGGCAGTAGTATGGGTCGTTCTCAGCGTAGCATAGCCGAAAGCCTCTGTCAGACGTCCAGTTCAGCCTCGTGGCCGGCCGGGCCGAGTACCATCCAGGAATGATGGTGGTGCTCGTCCCGACCCTGCACACACCGACCCGGAGTGCCCAGGCGCTGGACCATGACCCCTGAGCGCTTAGGATATAGACACGCGGGGACCTCTCTGCGAGCTGTAGTAAGGGTTGCGAGGTGTAGTGTGGCCGAGGCCGGGAATGACACAGGAAAGTGTGTCCGGCGAAGTTGAATGGCGCGTGTTGCGTAACGTTGGTGCCACCCCTGCAGGGAAGAACACTTCTATCGATAAGCCGGTCCTACGGTAAAGGACACTCGAGGCTATCCTGATGATACAATTCTAGAACTGGATACCTGTTGATGAGACCTAGATATTATGGCTCTGGATTGCTTTCTCGCAGGAGTTGAGAAAGATCTTGGTGAGGTGATATATTACTGCTACATTATATGTATGTTCTACTCTCTTCTACTGCTGCAAGACGTGAAGATTGCTAGTCTTCGATAGGACAGGCCTATCTCTATTCTGGCATTTCGGGCAGCCCAGTCCAACCAATACAGCCTCCCCTTGAAAATGTGCATATGTATGTAGATCCTTGCTTGCTGAGTACTTTTGAGTACTCACGGTTGCTGTGTTTTCCTTTTCTCCCCATATCAGTTGACGTGACCAGAGGACGGGAGGCCCCCTGAGACAGATGCCCCGACGACGCAACTTACTACTACTACCCAGGAGGATGGGTACTACACGAGTTGATGACGACCAGGAGTAGGTTCGGAGGGTCCCAGGCAGGAGGCCTCTCGCCTTGCGATTCGTAGCCCATAGTGTTTTAAGTTTGCCCCCGCCTTTCCTAAAGGCCTTTTGTTCTATTTTCATATATGTACTCAGATCGATGCTGCCGCTGCCGCTTGTAGGCAAGTTATGTATTCGAGCCCTCGAGGCCCCTGCTTGTAATATAAAGCTGTGTAGACTTATTTATGTTTTAGAGTGGTGTTGTGATATTCTTCCCGTGGAGTCCTAGGTGATGTTGTGCATTTAGTGTATGATTAGTGCTACGATCGGGCCGGGGGCGTCACACCATATCAACGGTTTAGCACATGCTATGTGGGTTGAAATGATGATACCTGCCACTTTCAACCGTTTCGAGTTCGTTGTAGTGCTTTCAATTCAAGGTCATTAGGTCAAAAAATTAGTAAATGCATGAAAATAGCAAATGAAGTCAGGAAAGGGTTGAAATTGATGGCGTGGCTTTGAATGGTGCATACTGAATGCACAAATAAAAGTCTGGAGTGCAATAAGTATAAAAAATGACATGCCTTTGTAAAGATTGAGTTTTCGTCCGAAAACCCTGGATATTCGAAAGAGTTGTCCATTTTGTACACGAAGTGTATCAGTTTGTGCCGTAAAAAATCTCCACAATTTTAGCACATGCTTATGTAGGGTGAAATGATGTACATGCCAACTTTCAAACCCTATTCAGAAATCATTTGTAGTGCTTTTCAATTTTCAGGGTCATTAAGACTCAAAAAAATATAGTAAATGCATGAAAATTAGCAAAATGAAGTCAGAAAGGTGTGAAAATTGATGACGTGGCGTTGAATGAGGCATACTGAAGGCACAAAAATTCTAGAGTTAAAGAAGTATAAAAAAATGAAAGCCTTTGTAAAACTGATGAGTGTTCGCCGAACAAACCATGATACTTCGAAAGAAGATTGTCCATTTTTGTAACCTGAAGTGCCATCTAGTTTTGCCGTAAAAACCTCAAACTTTTCGACATGCTAGGTGGGTGATATGATGATACCATGCCAACTTCAACTTTCGAGTTCATTGTTAGTTGCTGTCAATTTCAGGGTCATTCGACAAAAGATAAGTAAATGCATGAAAAGAAGCAAATGAAGTACAGAAAGGGTTGAAACTGATGATGTGGCTTTGATGGGGCATACTGAAGCACAAAAAGTCTGGAGTAGTTGAAATAAGTTATAAAAAATGAAATGCTTGGTTAACAGAGAAGTTTTCGTCCGAAACCCTGGATACTTCGAAAGAGATTTGTCCATTTTGTAACGAAGGGCATCAGTTTTGCCGTAACCCTCTCAACTTTTAGCACATGCTATGTGGGTGAAATGATGATACCATGCCAAGTTCAACCTTTTCAGAGTTCATTTTAGTGCGTTCAATTTCAGAGCATTTAGCTCAAAACAATCAGTAAAGCATGAAAAATAGCAAATGAAGTCTAGAAGGGTGAAAATTGATGACATGGCTTTTGAATGGTGCATTAATGAACACACAAAAAGTCTGGAGTTGAAAAAGTTATTAAAAATGGAAAGCCTTTGAACAGAGGAGTTTTTCAGTCCGAAACCTGATACTCGAAAGAGATTGTCCATTTGGTTACACGAAGTTCTCCAGTTTTTGCCTAAAATTCGCAAATTTTGAGCACATGCTATGGGTGTGAAAGATGATACCATGGACAACTTTAAACCTTTCAGAGTTCATTGTAAGTTTGTTGTGTGCGGCTTTTTTTCAATTTCAGGGTCATTAGCCTCAAAAAAATCAGTAATGCATGAAAAATAGCAAATGAAGTCAGAAAGGGTTGAAATTGATGACATGGCTTGAATGGGGCAATGAACACACAAAAGTCTGGAGTAGTTGCTGAACTAAGTCATAAAAAATGAAATTGCCTTGACAGATGAGTTTTCGTCCGAAAACCCTGTACCGAAAAGAGATTGTCCATTTTGTATATGAAGTGCATCCGTTTTTGCCGTAACCCTCTCAACTTTTAGCACATGGCTGGGTGGGTTGGAATTGATGATACCTGCCAAAACTTTCCAACCGTTTCAGAAATCATTTGATTGCTTTTCAATTTCAGGGTCATTTAGCCACAAAAAAATCAGGTAAATGCATGAAAAATAGAAATGAAGTCAGAAAGGGGTTGCATGAAATTATAGACGGGCTTCAATGGTGCCATCTGAAGTCACAAAAAGTGGAGTGTGAAATAAGTTATAAAAAAGAAAATGCCTTTGTCACAGATGAGTTTCGTCCGAAACCCTGATATTCGAAAGAGATTGTCCATTTTGAAACACGACGGATCCAGTTTTTTGCCTAACCCTCTCAACTTTTAGCACATCTATGTGGGTGAGATGATGAACCGTGCCCAACTTCAATCTTTACGAGTTATTTTTAGTGCTTTGCAATTTAAGGGTCGTTTAGCTCAAAAATTCAGTTAAATGCCTGAAAGTAGCAAATGAAGTAAGGAAACGCGTGTGAAATGAGGATGTGCCTGGGAATGGTGCATACTAAATGCCACAAAAAAGTCTGGCAGTGAAAATAAGTTATAAAAAATAAATGCCTTGTAACAGGATAAGTTTCGTCCGAAACCCTGATTAACTTCGACAAGAGATTCTCAAGTATACACGAAGTGCTTCCGTTTTTGCCGTAACTCTCAAATTTAGCACATTGCTAGTGGGTTGACATAATGATTACCATGCCAACTTTCAAACCTTTCAGAGTTCATTTGTAGTGCTTTTCAATTTCAAAGTCATTTAGCTCAAAAAAATCATTAAATGCATGAAAAGATAGCAAATGAAGTCAGAGAAAGGGTTGATTGAAAAAATTGATGCACATGGCTTGAATGGTGGATTACTAAAAACACACAAAAATCGGGAGTTGAAATAAGTCATAAAAATAAATGCCTTTGTAAACAGATGACTTTCGCTCGAAACCCTGATACTTGAACGAGATGATCCAATTTGTACATGAAGTGCATCCAGTTTTTGCAGGTAACCCTCTCACTTTTTTGCAGAGCTATGTGGGTGAAATGAGAACCAAGCCACTTCAACCTTTTCAGAAATCATTTTAGTGCTTTCCAATTTCAGGGTCATTAAGCTCAAAAAAAATCAGTAAATTCATGAAAAATAGAAAAATGAGTCAGAAAGGGGTGAAAATGATGACGTGCTTTCAAGTGGTTGCATAGGGAATGCACAAAAAGTCCGGAGTTGATGAAAATAAGTTATAAAAATGAAATCCTTTGGAACAGTGAGTTTTCGTGCGAAACCATGATACTTCGAAAGGGATGTCATTTTGTACACGAAGGGCATCAGTGTTTGCCGTTAAGCCCTCTCAACGTTTTAGCACATGCTATGTGGGTGGAAATGCTGTACCTCAACGTTCAAACCGTGTTGAGTTCGTTGTAAGTAAGTTTTCAATTCAAGGTCATTAGGTCAAAAAAAATTAGTAATGCATGAAAAATAGCAAATGGAGTCAGAAAGGGTTGAAAATTAATGGCGGGGCTTTGAATGGTGCATTCTGAATGCACAAAAGCTGGAGTTGAATAAGTTATAAAAAATTGAAAGGCTTTGAACAGATGAGTTTTCGTCCAAAACCCTGATACTTCGAAAGCGATTGTCCATTATGTACACGAAGTGCATCAGTTTTGCCGTAACCATATCAACTGTTTAGCACATGCTATGTGGTTGAAATTGAAATGATGATACCATGCCAACTTTCAACCGTTCAAAGTTCGTTTGTAGTGGTTTGCCCCCCCCATTTCAAGGTCATTTAGGTCAAAAACATTAGTAATGCATGAAAAATAGCAAATGAAAGGGTTCAGAAAGGTTTGAAAATTGATGGCGTGGCTTTGAATGGTGCATACTGAATGCCCCACAAAAATTCTCGAGTGAAATTTAAGTTATAAAAAAATGAAATGCCTTGGTAACAGATGAGTTTTCGTCCGTAAACCTGATACTTCGAAAGAGATTTTCCATTTGTACATTTGAAAGTGCATCCAATTTTTGCCGTAAACCCTACCTTGTTAGCACATTGGATTATGTTTGTGTTGAAATGATGATACCATGCCAACTTTCAATCTTCAGAGTTCATTTTTAGTGCTTTTCAATTTCAGGGTCCTTTAGCCAAAAAAAATCAGTAAATGAAATGAAAAATAGCAAAAATGAGTCAGAAAAGGGGTTGAAAATTGAAAATTGATGACGTGCCTTGAATGGTGAATTACTGAATGACCAAAAAGGTTTGGAGTGAAATAATTATTAAAAAATGAAATGCCTTTGTAACAGATGAGTTTCGTCCGAAACCCTGATACTTCGAAAGAGAGTGTCCATTTGTACAGGAAGTGCATCCAGTTGTTGCCTGAACAACCTCTCAAAGTTTAGCAATGCTATGTTGGTGAAAGATTGATACCATGCCAACGTTCAACCTTTTCAAGATGTTGCATTGTAGTGCGATTTTCAAGTCAGGGGTCATTTAGCTAAAAAAAAATCAGTAAATGCATGTGAAAATAGCAAATGAAGTCAGAAAAGGTTGAAAATTGATGACGTGGCCTGGAATGGGCATACTGACGTGCACAAAAAAGTCTGGAGTTGAAAAAGTTAGAAAAAGAATGCCTTTTAACGATGAAGTTTTCGTACGAAACCGGATAATTCGAAAGAGATTGTCCATTTTGTACACGAAAGTGCATCCAGGTTTTTTTGCCGAAACCTCTCCAAGTTTTAGCAACATGCTATGTTGGTGAAAGGATGATACCATGCCAAATTTCACTTTTCAGAGTTCATTTGTAGTGCGAGTCAATTAGGGTCATTTAGCTAAAACCAAATCAGGTAATGCATGAAAAATAGCCAAAGAGTCAGAAAGGGTTGATTTAAAAATGATGACGTGCTTGAATGGTGGCATACTAAAAGCCACATAAAGTCTGGAGTTTGAAATAAGTTATAAAAAATGAAATGCCTTGTAACAAATGAGGTTTTTCGTCGAAACCTGATACTTTGAAAGAGAGTGTCCTTTGTCATGAAGTGCATTCCAGGTTTTGCCGTACCTCTCAACTAGTTTTAGACATGCTAGGGGGTGAATGAAATTATGATACCATGCCAACTTTCAACGTTTCAGATGTTGTTGGTAGGCTTTTCAATTTCAAGGTCCATTTAGGTCAAAAAAAAATAGTAAAGGCATGAAAAATAGCAAATTACGTCAGAGAGGGTTAAAAATTGATGGGTGGCTTTGAATGGGAATACTGAAGCACAAAAGTTTGGGAGTTGAAATAAGTTATAAAAAATGAAATGCTTTGTAACAGATGAGTTTGCGTCCGAAACCCTGATAATTTGAAAGAGATTGTCCATTTGTACAGGAAGTGCATTCCAGTTTTTGCCGTAAACCTCTCAAATTTTTGCACATGCTATGTGGTTGAAAGCTGATACCATGCCAATTTTCAACCCTATTTCAGAAATCATTTGTAGTGCTTTTCAATTTCAGGGTCATTAAGCTCAAAAAAATAAAGTAAATGCATGAAAATAGCAAATGAAGTCAGAAAGGGGGTGAAATTGATGACGTGCTTTGAATGGTGCATACTGAATTGCACAAAATTCTAGGTTTAAAATAAGTTATAAAAAAAAATGAATGCCTTTGTAAGATGAGGTTTTCATCCGAAACCCTGATACTTCGAAGAGATTGTCCATTTTACACGAAGTGCATCCGAGTTTGCCGTAACAACTCTCAACTTTTTCGACATGCTATGTTGGGTGAAATGGAGGATTACCATTGCCAACTTTAAATCTTTTAGAGTTCATTTTTAGTGCTTTTCAATTTCAGGGTCATTAGCTCAAAAAAAAATCAGTATAAATGCAGAAAAGTAGCAAATGAAGTCAGAAAGGGGTTGGAAAATTGATGATGTGGCTTGGAATGGTGCATAACTTGAATGCACAAAAGTCTGGTGTTTGAAAGTTATTAAAAAAGGATAATGCTTGGTAACAGATAAGTTTTCGTCCGAAACCCTGATACTTCGAAAAGAGATTGTCCATTTTGACACGAAGGCATTCCAGTTTTTGCAGCCAAAAACCTCTCAACTTTTTAGCACATGGCTATGGGGGTGAAATTGATGATACCATGCCAAGTTCAACCTTTTCAGGTGCATTGGTATGCTTTTCAATTCAGGGTCCATTAGCTAAAAAAAATCAGTAAATGCATGAAAAATAGGCAAATGAAGTCAGAAAGGGTTGAAAATTGAGACATGGCTTTGAATGTGCATACTGAACACACAAAAAGTCGGAGTGAAGATAAGCTTATAAAAATTGAAATGCTTTGTAAAGATGAGGTTTTCGTCCGAACCCTGATTACTTCGAAAGAGATGTCCATTTGTACACGAAGTTCTTCCAGTTTTTTGCCATAAAAATTCGCAAAAGTTTGCGCAAATGCTATTGGTGAATGAAATGATGATAACATGCCAAAACTTTCAACCATTTAGAGTTCATTTGTAGTGCTTTTCAATTTCAGGGGCATTTAAGCATCAAAAAAATCAGTAAAGCGAGTAAAAATAGCAAATGAAGCAAACAGCCAGGTTAGTAAAACAGTTTCGGTTCTAGGACTCAACTTCGGCCAAGAGTTGAAAGGGGGTTCCTATAGGCAGCGGCCTTCTGATACCAACTGGTGACGCCCCCGGCCCGTAGTGCACTCATCAATACACGAAAGGCACACGAGCAAGCCGTAAGACTCAAGGGAAGATATCACAAACACAACTCTAAAACATAAATAAAGTCATAAAGCTTTATATTACAAGCCAGGGCCCTCGATGGGCTCGAATACATAAGCGTGCGAACAAGTCGTCAGCTGGAAAGGCATAGAATCTGAGTACAGATATGAAATAGAAACAGAAAGGCCTTTAGAAAGCGGGCCCCAAATAAATCACTGACGATGAAAGGCGAAGGCTCCTGCCTGGGACCCTCCGATCCTAATCCTGGTCGTCAGTCACCTCGTAGTAGTATCCATCCTTGGGTAGTAAGTGGAACGATCGTCGGGGCATCTGTCTCAGGGGGCTCCGTCCTCTGGTCAACGTCAAACTGATATGGGAGAAAAAAGGAAAAACAAAGCAACCGTGAGTACTCAGAAGTACTCAGGCAAGCAAGGATTCTACACTACATATCAAAATTATCAAGGGGGGGAGGCTGTATATGTGGACTGGGCGCAGAAATGCCAGAGTAGAGAGAAGGCCTAGGTCCTATCGAAGACTAGATCTTCAGCGGTCTTGCAGTAGTAGAAGAGAGTTGAACAATACCATATAATGTAGCAGTAGTAATATATCAAACCTCACCCAGAGATCCTTTCTCGACTCCTTGCGAGAAGCAATCCCAAGAGCCATACATTCATCAACCTCGTCTGAGATCCCTTCTCGACTCCTGCGAGAAGGCAATCCCAGGAGCCATAATACAGGTCTCATCACAGGTTCCAGTTCTAATTGTATGAATCAGGAAACAATCGAGTGTCTTTACCGTTAGGACCGGCTATCGATTAGAAGCAGAAGTGTTCTTCCCTGAGGGGGCACCAACTTACCCAAACACGCTCGATTAACTTCGGCCGGACCACACTTCCTGGGGGTCATGCCCGGCCCGGCCCAAACCGACACATCGCAACCCTACCTATAGCTCAGCAGAGAGTCCCCGTTCGGTCTACATCCGAAGCGCTCAGAGGTCTTGGGCCATCGCACTGTGCATCCGAGGCGTGCGTGCAGGGGGAGGAAGCCAGGCACCAGGGGGGCGCCGGTCCGTTCCTGGCCGCAAGGCTGAAATAGAAGTGGACAGAGCTTTCGGTGATGTACGATTGCAGAACGCCCATACTATGCCCCACGTGATGGTTAGTGCTTCGACCAGAGGCCTGCTGCGGATCAAATGATCCAAACGCTAGGACTAGGGGCTGCGTAACGAGCAGAGACTAATGAAAGAGTGAACCCCGTTTTCGCCCGTCCGAGGACTTGCGGCAAGGGTAAGAATGCCCGGCCGCGCCCCTCGTATCACCACTCGGGCACCACACTGGCAAACCCGCCTTCACATCACACGCGGGTACCCCTCCGGGTCGACCCGACCTTTCCACGTAAACAATGTAAGGTTCAAGTATCCGACCGATGTCCATAAAACATCAGGGAATACGAGTACACCTCATTAATTCGCACTCGATTGTAGCCCTCAAGGTTGAACTAGGAAGGAATCACCCCACTGGGTCTCCACCATTGGGTGTTGTAGGGACAGCTGTCGTTATAGGAAGCGTGTGAAGGAGGATCCACCTCGATGAACACGACCGAATAGCGACTCTACAGAGTTGTTAACATCAGAGTGCTACAAGAGGTTTCACACCGGCACTCGATAGTAACGCTGCCCGTGTCGTTCAATAAGGGGGGTGATGGGCGAGGAGGGTTGTCGGGTCCTGGTTATTCAATCCATTGATCGGGTATTCTGACGATCCAGCGCGGCATCGGGCTAAGTGGGGTCACTGATAGGTCTCTACCCAGCCTAGACTAAACAGTTTAGGATATGTAGGTAATTATCAACAGTAGGTTACAATGAAAACAGGCTATGCATCGAATAGGTAAAGCAGCCACAACACCCCCAGCAGCAGTAATTTCTATTGCAAGCAGAGAAATTTAGAATGGGCGAGATCGGGGATGCTCAGGGAGGGGCTGCCTGGTTGCTCGGCGGAAGGTCAAGTCGTCTATTGGTGTCTCGGGATCCGAGCTGCGTCGGTCTCGGGGACGACTCAGGTCGGGGGGCTACGAGAGAGAAGAAGAGGGGGAGGGAACAGTAGTTTAAATATATAGCAAACATGAGATGACAAATACGAACACGGTGGCTAGGGTAGTCTAAGCAGCATCACATCGTAACAGACGGAGCGGCAAATATCTGACGATAGTTCCCGGGTCTTTGGAATTATCGGACAGAGGATAAGAGGGGAACGGTTGCAAGTCGGATAGTTAGGGACGCGTGGCGGAGAGAACGGATCCGCGTATTTCAGATTGTCTCGTCGTTCGAGCAACTATCATGTACAAAGTATTTTCATTCTGAGTAGCTACGGATTATTTGATATGATTTTCTAAAGAATTATTAATTTCTGGAATTTAATTAATTATTTTTTAAATTAACATTATCCGAAACAGTGTTTGCTGCGCAGCATGATCGTAAGCATGACGTAGGACAGGGGTCCCACCTGTCATAGGCTGTTAGGTTAATTAGTGAGTAACTAATAAATTACTGGTAATTAAACCATAACTAATTAATTAAATTAACTAAATCAGGATTAATGTAACTAATTATTTAATTTAATTAGTTAATTATTTTTATTTTTATTGTTATTATTTTTCCTAAAACGTTTTGGGGCTGGGCCCGTTGTCAGCGGCAAGGGGGGACAGGCCCACGGTCATGGCACGTGGAAAAGGGAGGGGTGACGGGAGCAGAGGTTGAACAGGTGAGCGCGGGGAGCGGATGGGGAGCGGCAGAGGGACGAAGAGATGACAGGCGAGGTGCTGGGGGCGAGGGCTCGCGATAGTTAGACGTGCGCGCGGCGGAGAACGGTGGGCGCTCGGGGCGGAGAAGGGGACGGGCGACGGGGAAGGGTGAGGCCGTGCTGGAGAGTGGGAATGGCGGCAGACGTGAGGGAGAGGGCGTAAGGGAGAAGAAAAAGGGAAAGGAGAGGAAGAGGGGCGCGGCCACAGGGGCCGGACGGGGATGATGGCGAGGTCGAGGAAGCGAACGGCGAAGTGCGGAAGAGTAGGAGAAGGGTAGGAGAAGAGGAGAAGGGAGAGAGTAGAAGATGAGGAGTTTGAGGAGATTAGGGGGAGTGAGAAGGGAGGAGAAGGTAAAGGCGACGGAGTAAGAGAGAGGGGGAGGCGAGGCGGAAGCGAGCGCGAGCAGCGGCGGTTGAGCGCGGGGGGAGAAACAGGGCGACGGGATCGGGGCGATTTGCCCGGTCCGATCCAGGGGAGGGGGGGTCGATGGAGGGTGAGGCGGTTAGGAGAGGCGACAGGTGAGGCAGATCGCGCGGGAGGCGCGCGGGGACGGCCGGCGAGGTGGTGGAAGGGGCGACGTCGGGGACGGCTCGGGGCGACGTGAAGGTGGACGCCGGCGCGGAGGCGCGGTGTTTGAGGCGCGGGGCTGCTGAGCGTGGCAAGGAGGAGGAGGCGGCCGGAGCGGGGGAAGGAAGGAAAGGCAGAGGGAGTAGGGGAGACGGAGATGGAGTTGGGGGGGAGACGGAGCGGGAAGACGGGGTCGATACCGATCCAGATTTTCTGGATCGGGGGGGAGGGAGAGGAGCGAGGGGGGGGATTAGGTTAACGGGGGTGGGGGGTTGTAGCCGGCTGATGAGGCGCAGGGACCTGGCGGCCGGTGGATTGCTGGGCCGAAGGCCAGTCGGGCGGGGGGGGGGTTTGGGGGGGGGGGGTTCTCCTTTTTTTTTATATTTTCTTGATGCCTTTTTCGTTTTGTCTTTGATTTTTAGCCAAAAGATTCTTTTGTAAAAATATGAGACTTGCTCCATTATTTACAGTGCAGTAATGTCACTGCTACGAAATTGGTTGGGGGTCCATAGCTGTTTGTTTGGATTTTATTTAATGAAAAAGAGCCTAAACAGGGTTATGTGCTGCTTGTTCCTTGTTGTTCGAGTCCTGTACAATTCCAACAAATGTGCATATTTTTTATAAAGCTATGAGACTATTGGCAACATGATGCACATTTCGTTTTCAGGTGCAGGCAAACTTTTATTTTCCAACTCACGTAAATTTGAATTTTGAGTTAGGAGTTTGAAAGCCTTCATGATGCAAAGATGATCGTGCACTGTTAATCATGCTGACTTGGCATTCATCAAAATGGAATTACTGTAGTTAAACCCCTTGGGTGTTACCACATCTCCTCTACTAACAAGAATTCTGTAACCGAGAATTAAGAAGTAGAGGAAAAAGTTGGGGTATTCCGCACGAAGATATCCTCGCGGTTCCCAAGTGGCTTCTCTTCAGTATGATTTGACCACTGCACTTTGAGGGAACTTGGTAACCTTCTGACGGGTTCGACGGTTCAGCTTCACGAGAATGCGGATCGGATGCTCCTTATAAGATTAGATTTCATCTTGCAATCGAAGCACCTCGTGATCACTGCTCGGGGCGCGAGATTCTGGAAGCATGACGATAGCGCGACACGTGGAAGACGTCTGGATATGAGAGAATTGCCGGGGCAATTCCAATATATGCCACCTGACCACGTCTAGCAACCAATGCGGAAAGACCAATGTAAGTGGAGCTAGCTTGCCCTGAATTCCAAAACGATGAGTGCCTTATGACGGAGAGTACACGTAGATAAACTGATCACCAGGGTGATAAGTCAAAACCCCATCGTTTGCGATCATAGTTGCTCTTCGGGCGGTCCTGAGCCGCCTTGAGTTTTCCCGGAACAATCGGACTGGTTCTTCGGCGTTGTCGTGTGAATAAATTCCGGTCCAACAAGAGGCGTTCCCTAGTTCTGACAATTCGAGGAGGGGTTTGACCACTACGGCATAGAGACTTCGAAGGGAGCCATTTTCAAGCTGGCTTGATAGCTGTTGTTATAGGAGAACAGGCCTATGGAAGAGATTCTTCCCACTTCTTGCCAATGAAATAACAAGCCCGAAGCAGTCTTTCAAGCACGATTTTGCTCGTTCTCAACTTGGCCTTGGGATGGGGGGTGATAAGCTGAAATCCAGGTTATATGAGTTCCCATAGCTGTTTGGAAAACTTTCCCAGATTTTGAGGTGAAAAGACACCACGTTCGAACGGATCTCTCTTAGGATACCGTGGAGGATACAATTCTGGAGATAACAACTCTGCTTAACGACTAGCAATGATGTATTCTGACAGGCAGAAAGTGGCAACTTTAGGAGTGGTCGACGACGACAGAATAGCATGGACCCTTCTGGGACATGGGAAGTCGTAACGAAAAACAATCTGAACCGTATCCCATTTCCATAAAGGAATAGGAAGTGGTTTGCAGAATTTCCAGCAGGATTCTGTTGTTTGCTTTAACGCGCCGGACACACAATCACATCAGAACATTACGAGCAAATGTCTGCTCATCTAGACCCCAGTACCTTTGACGGAGATAACGATACAGTTGGTGCTACCCGGATTGAATAGACAGCGGGGTATTATCATGTGCCTCCTTCAGGACTTTGTCAGTCATAGCTCGCAAGCGAGGTACGACAATGCGGTCTCTGAAACAGGTTCCATCTTCAACAGTGAGAAATCCTGTACTTTACATGTGAAGGCTTCTTCATCAAATCAATTTCAGCAGCTTTAGCTTGCGCATTCTTAAAGCTTCTCAAAGGTATGGTTCAACAACAAGGTTTTAGGTATTCCTGGGGGGGGGGGGGAAAACATCTCGAGATTTAGCTTTCGAAGCTCTTCATACAGAAGGGTTGCTGTAGCTGAAACGCAAGTGTCGCAGAAAGCATAGGATTTGCGGCCTCAACGCATCAGCCATACAGTAGCCTTGCCGGGGTATCGAACTACCCCCAAATTCATAGCCGCAATTGGTTCTCAACTCTTTGCTGACGGAGATTCAGAGAGGGGACGTGCACAAGACTTCAGACTTTATGATCCGGGTATATCGCGCACAGACGATTACGAGAGGTAATGTCGCCATAACTTGGCAATGCCATAGATGACAGCAGCTAGTCAGATTCATGTACCGGATAATTCTCTTCATGTGGGCGCAACGGACGAGAGCATAAGCAATAACTGTACGGCTCTTGCATTAGGACACAGCCAATCCTTCACGGGAATGCCGTCACAATAAATCACGAAAGTCCTTTTACGGGAATCTTGGAGGAGCAAGTACGCGGGCAGACGCTTAGCGTCTTGTCCCTTGAGTGTTGAAAGCTTCCTGAAATTTTTATGTCCATCCAAACTTAACGCCTTGTGAAGCAGATCAGTCAAAGGCTAGCAATCTTAGAAAAATTCTGCGACAAACGACGGCAATAACTTGCAAGGCCGAGAAAACTTCCACGCTTGACGTTCTTCGAGGATTCAGTCAGTATAGCCCATGAAACTCGTTCTGGGGTTAACGCAATGCCATCTTTCGAAATCACCATTGGCCGGGGGGACCGAGATATGTCACTTCAGAACAACCAGAATTCACATTTAGAATTATTGGGCATACAGTTGGTGTCTCGGAGAACTTCCAGTACAAGACGGAGGTGTCAGCATGTTATTCCTTATCTTTGAATAAACCAGAATACATCTCAGATATACCACGACGACTGTCGAGGATACATGAAGAGGTTAATTAATCAGACGGGAAAATGTGGGCTGGAGCATTGGTTATGCACGATGACATGACATGCTGTACTCATAAGAGCCATAGCGAGTAACAAAAGCAGTTCTTCGGAATATCCTCTTCACGAAAACGGATCTGATGATAACCCAATCTCAAATCAAGCTAGAGGATAATGAGGAACCAAAAGTTGATCGTACAAATCAGTGATCCGAGGAGGCGGATACTTGTTCGTGAATTGTTGCTTGGGTGTGATGAGTCGATAACCTTGAACAAATCGTTAGTTCCATCCTTTTCTTAACGAGAGGAAGGTGCTCCCAAGCAGAGGGAACTGGGGCGGATGAACCTTTCTTAAGTGACGTGCGATTTATTCCTTAAGTCCAAAAGGTGATGATGACGGAGGGCATCTTATAAGGGCGCTCGAATAGGAGTTTGGCCAGGCTTCAAAGTCGATGACAAACTCGACAGCTCTAGCAGGGGTATACGGGAAGTTCTTCTGGAAATACATCTTGAAAATACGAAACAGGGAACGTTCCTCGAGCTTCAAGAGGGAAGCATTCAATGGCATTAGAAGATAATCTGAGCTTCGGCGTCCTGAAAGGTTCAGCCGAGTATCTGAGCATGTCTGTCCGGAGGATGAGTGAGCTGGACTGTCTCAGCAGCGCCAATCAATCAAAGCATTAGGGCTGGCAACCAGTCCATACCGAGAATGATGTCTATGTAGGAAGTCCAAGAGCAATAAGGGAAGACAGAGAATATCAACCCTTCAATCTCGATTGATTGTTGTGACGTACCATCGTGTTTTGCCACCATGGAAGGGGGGAAGGTGATAATCTCAATGGTGTGGGCAATAACTCTAGAGGTTTAGCGCATGCCGCTGAGCAAATTGTTGAGACACAAAGGAATGTGATGCCCCGGAATCAAGAGAACAGAAGCTTGCAACTGATTAACTGACAGAGTACCATCACGATTTTTGTGAATCACGAGCTTCTCCATTTTGACTTGGAGTGACTGCGCCTCGTCCATAGCAGACATCTTGGCCTTACGATTCCTACAACGATGGGTCGATGGCCCTTCGTACGACCATCAGGCGGACATGGGGCATCCTGTAGGAGAGAAGCCGCTACATAGGCGGGTCAATCATGAACGAGTAGCTGTGCGGTGGGTGTTGAAAGGCAGACGAGGTGCAACATATGACGGCTTGGGTTGGAGCAGTTCGGTAGGTGAAACATTGTGTGGGATCCAGACTCGTCGTTTCTGAACAGGCTGAACCCGATGATGAGCCCGCTCCATGAGTCGCTGAGCGACCTCCATGGCATTCAGTCAGAGCTGTTTCAACTTGAAAGATTTGTTGACAAGCGTTGCGTTAGTTTGTGCAATCAGGACTGCAATGCGAGGTTTTATGTCAGAACGGAGCCTTCACGAATTTATCATGCTTGCGGGCGTCAGTGCAGACGATCTTCAGCATAGCGGGGACAATTCGAGAATTTCCTCTTGATATTAGCCACAGTCATTGTCCCCTGGGTTAAGTTTGCGAACTCCTGCTTCTTAGTCATCAGGGCCTTGAGGAATGTTACCGTGACACGAAAAGTCGACTAATGAATTCCTGCCAAGTGGTTACGTTTCAGCAGCAACTACCCTTGTGGCTTTCCCACATTGAGAGCTGGGCCCTGAGGTGGAATGTCGCGAAGTGGTGACGTAACGTCAGGGGCAACAGTAGCTGACTCCATTTCAAACAGGAGGTCACGGAAAGCCAACATCAGCATCCATAGGATTTGGTGAGTTGCGGAAAAAACAGACGGATTGAGGACGCACGATTCTGCAGAGTTATTTGAAGCAGTCTGTTGCTGAGATTCTGGTTTGGAAGCTGAGCCAATAACCCGGTCATAAACTGACGGTTAAGCTCAAAAAAAAAAAAAAAAGCGGCTGACGGTTGATTTCAAACGCTGGATCTGGCGGCAATTATTAGGGTGGATGTGGAGGATCGTCAGCCATCCTGCCAAATCAACAGGGCAATTTAGCTAGTAACTTGAAGGTGTATGGAATATTTCTGAAGACACACGCACAACAGAAGGAAGTAAGTTTGCAATAGATACTTTCATCATATTCGCACAGACATTCAAAGCCACACATAGCCTCGGTTAGCATCCGGCATACGACAGTGAAAAGGGAAAGCTAGACATATAGCGGCGCGGCAGCACGCGATGGAAAGTACCACAACGAGGACATAGCAAAGGCGAGATCCTCGTCGGAGAGAAAACGTTGGAGCGAGGGGAATTCGAAGTGACAACACAGGGTGCCCTCGAGATGAGGACCCTGTAAGCAGAAACCTGGCCCATAATCTTGAAGCAGGGGGAAATTTTCAGAACTCGGGTGGATGTGAGCACGAGATCCTAAGTTGGAGTTTAGTAAAATCCATTAACCCGGAATAGACAGAGAGGTCAGTGAGCCCAGAGTAAAGGTGGGAGTAAAAGATCCTAGTACCACCCAATGGCGACATGGGCCCGTAAGCACACAAGCCAGTTAGTAAAACAGTTTTCGGTTTCTGACTCAACTTCGGCCGAGGAGTGGAAGGGGGTTCCTACAGGCAGTCGGCTCTGAATACCAACTTGTGACGCCCCCGGACCCGATCGGCACTTATCAATACACGCAAATGCACCACGATCAAGCCTAAGGACTCACGGGAAAGAATCACAACACAACTCTAAAACATAAAATAAAGCATACAAGCTTTTAAGTACAAGACCAGGGGCCTCGAGGCTCGAATACATAAGCATGCGAACAAGCGTCAGCGGAAGAAGCATCAGATAGCTGAGGTACAGATATGAAAATAGAAAACAGAAAGCCTTTAGAAAGGCGGGGCAAATAAATCACTACGATCGAAAAGGCGAAGGCCTCCTGGCCTGGGACCCTCGATCCACTCCTGGTCGTCAGTTCAAACTCGTAGTATATCCATCCCTGGGTAGAGTAGTAACGATCGTCGGTGATCGTTTAGGGGCTCCGTCCTTGGTCACGTCAAACTGATTATGGAGAAAAGGAAAACAAAGCAAAAACGTGAGAGTAATAAAGAAGAGTATCAGCAAGCAAGGATTACACTACATATTGACAACAGTTATGCAAGGGGAGGCGTGTATATGTGGACTGGGGCTGAGCAGAAATGCCAGAGTAGAGAGAGAAGGCCCTTAGTCCTATCAGACTAGCTCTTCAGCGATGCTTGCAGCATAGAAGAGAGTTAGAAACAATACCATATAAGTAGCAGTAATTAATATAATATCACCTACCACAGAGATCTTTCGACTCCCTGCGAGAAAGCAATCCCAAGAAGCATACATTCATCAACCTAGTCCTGAGATCCCTTCTCGGACTCCTGCGGACAGCAATCCCAGAGCCATAATACAGGTCTCATCAGGTATGCCAGTTCTAAACTTGTGCAATCAGGATACAAACTTCGAGTGCCTTTACCGTTAGGGAACCGGCCTATCGATAGAGTGTCTCCCGCAGGGGTGCACCACGTACCCAACACGCTCGATAACTTCGGCCGGACACCACTTTCCGGGTCATGGACAGCCTCGGCCAAACGACACATCGCAACCCACCTAGCTCAGAAGAGAGGGAGAGAGGGTCCCGTCGTCTACATCCTAAGCGCCAGAGGTATTGGGCCTCGGCCCTGTGCACTCCGGTATTGCGTTGCAGGGGGAAGCCAGGCACCAGGGGGCGCCGGTTCCGTCCCGGCCGCAAGGCTGAACTAGAAGTTCTGACAGAGCTCGGATGATGCTACGGTGGTGCAGAACGCCAATACTATGCCCAGTGATGGTTAGTGCTATCAGACCAGAGGGCCCCCTGCTCGGATCAAATATCCCAAAATCTATAGGATAGGGGCTTGAGGTAACGACAGAGACTCACGAAAGAGTGGACCCCGTCGCCCCGTCTCAGGACCTTGCGGCAAGGGTTAGGAATGCCCGGCCGCGCCTCGAGTCACCATAGGGCACCACACTGGCAAACCGCCCCGTCAAATTCAACACGCGGGGTACCCCTCAGGGCGACCCGCCTTTCCAGCGTAACAATGTACAGGTCCAGTATTCCTGTGTTACAACATCAGGGAATCCGAGGTATCACCGTCATGATTCCCACCGATGTATCCATCAAGGTGAACGAGGAGGAAATCAACCCTCACTGGGTCCACACAATTGAGGTGGGTTGTAGGACAGCGCGTTATCGGAAGCGGTGAAGAGGAATCACCCTCGTATGACCACGATCCGAATAAGCTACTCTACAGAGTTAACATCAGAAGGTGCTACAAGAGGGTTTCACCCTCGGCACTCGATAGTAACGATGCAGTGCGTTTACAAAACTAAGGGTGGTGATGTTGGGGAACGTAGCAGAATTAAATTTTCTACGCATCACAAGATCATCTATTGGAGTCATTAGTAGCAAGAGTGAGAGGGGAGTGTATATTAAAAAAGCAGACCCTTGTAGATTTCGCGAGCGGAAGCGTTCAAGAGAGAGAACGGGGTTGATGGAGTCGTATCGTCGTGCTCCAAATCCAGAGGACCGAGCGCCGACGGATGGCACCTCCGCGTTCAACCACACTGGGGGTACGGAAGCAGAAGACGTCTCTCCTTCTTGATCCAGCAAGGGGGGAGGGAGTGATGGAGATCCAGCAGCACGACGGTGTGGGGTTGGAAGCAGCGGGGATTTCAGCCAGGCTTCGCCAAGCGTTACTGGAGGAGGAAGAGGTGTCACGGGAGGGAGAGGGAGGCGGCCAGGGGCTGAGCGTTCTCAATGCACCTCCCCACTATATATAGGGTGGAGGGGGCTGGTTCTTGCCCTCCAAGTCCATTGGGGCGTTGGTAACTGGTGGAAGGAAAGAAATCCCATCCTTTCCTTCCACACCGATTGTTATCCCCAATTGTTAGGGATCTTGATCTGATCCTTCGGGAATATCTATTCCTTCTAAGGGGGAATTTGGGGCGCCTTGACTAGGGGTGTGTGGCGGCCTTGCCCCACTACCCACGTTCATAGTGTGTCCCCCCAGCAGTGGGCCCACTGCCGGAACCTTACTAGAACCTTGCCGGTACAAAACCGAAAAAATCCCGAAACCGATTTCCGGTGGCCAAAAGAGGATTCCCCATATATAAATCTTACCTCCGGACCATTCCGGAACTCCTCGTGAACGTCCACGGATCTATCCGAGACCCGAAAACAACCTTCGGGTTACCGCATTACTAATATCTCTAAACCTAGCGTCACCGAACTTAAGTGTGTAGACCATACGGGTGGGA
Organism: Thinopyrum elongatum; assembly: GCA_011799875.1. Classification (NCBI taxonomy): domain Eukaryota; kingdom Viridiplantae; phylum Streptophyta; class Magnoliopsida; order Poales; family Poaceae; genus Thinopyrum; species Thinopyrum elongatum. The sequence goes on along the minus strand of CM022300.1, from coordinate 550,400,925 downwards.
GACACGAGAGACATGACCGAGACGACTCTCCGGTCAACAACCAATAGCGGGATAGGGATACCCATGTTGGCTCCCACATGCTCCTCGATGATCTCATCGGCCCCCCCCCCCGCCAACCACGACCGTCGAGGATCAATCAATCCCGTACGCAATTCCCTTTGTATAGCGGTACGATACTTGCCGAGAGTCGATCGTTCGGTTATCTCGATACCGTGTCAACTCCCGTTACCGGCAAGTCTCTTTACTCGTTTCCGTACAAACTCATCCCGGGAACAATCCTTGATCACATTGAGCTCTTATGTGATGTCCTACCGAGGGGCCCAGAGGTACCTCTCCGTACATGGAGTGACAAATCCCAGGCTCGATCGTGCCAACCAACAGATACTTTCGGAGATACCCGTAGGGGCCTTTATTAGCCACCCAGTTACCGGTTTTGTGACGTTTTGTGCAACCCAAAGCCATCCTACGGTATACGGGAGGTGCATAAATCTAATGGTTAAGGAAAAGTACTTAACATTGGAAAAGCTTTAGCAAGTGAACTACACGATCTAGGATAGGCTTAGGCTTGGGTCTTGTCCATCACATCATTCTCCTAATGATGTGATCCCGTTATCAATGACATCCAAGTCCCATGGTAGGAAACCGTACCAGCCGATTGATAAACGAGCTCTGCAACTAGAGGCTTCTGACTAGGGACATGTGTGGTCTAGTATCACACATGGATTACGATTTCCGGATAAACAACATATTATAGACATGAATAACAAGGACCAAGTATCATGAACAAGGAAGGAAATATATAAGAACCATTTATTTTTTATTTGGGGGGGGGGGGCCCCGTTTAGGGCATATTTCCCAACAGTCTCCCACTTGCCACTAGGAGTCAAGAATCGAGTTTACATTGTGATTGAATCGAACACCCATAGAGTACTGGGTTGATCTGTTTTGCTCTGTCTGAAAGAGGTTTAGTCAAACGGATTTGAACTACATTCAAATCCGTGTGCACTTTACAAATATCTATGTCTCCATCTTGAACATGTTTTCACGTATGGAAGTGAAGGACGCTTGATATGCCTGGTCCTTTTTGTGAAACTGGGCTCCTTGGCAAAGGGCAATAGCTCCAGTGTTGTCACAGGAAGAGAGCCTTGGGACCCGACGCATTTGGAATGACTACCTAGGCGGTTGATGAACTCCTATCCATAATGCTTCGTGTGCTGCCTCCGAGGCGCTATGTACTCCGCTTCGCATGTAGAACCCGCCACGACGCTTTGCTTGCAAAGGCACCCAGCTTACCGACTCCACAATTCAAAATAGACACGTACCGGTGTGACTGGGTAATCCGGATCTGTGTCGAAGCTAGCGTCGACGCTAACCCTTACGACGAGATCTTCGTAACCTCCATATAGAGGAAACATATCCTTAGTCCTTTTCGGTATACTTCGGAGTTCTTGACCGCTTTCCAGTGGTCCTTGCGGGCTTACTTTGGTAACCTACCTACCAAACTTACAGCAGGTTTGACATTCAGGTCTGGTACACAGCATGGCATACATAATAGACCCTAGGCTGAGGCAATAGGGGGAGACCACTCCATCTTTCTATATCTTTTTGCCGTGGTCGGGCATTGAGCGAGCTCAATTCACACCTGCAATACAGGCAAGAACCCCTTCTTGGACTGATCCATATTGAACTTCTTCAATATCTATAAGGTTGGCTTGCGAACGACCTATGAGGCGTCTCGATATATCTCTATGAGATCTTGATGCCTAATATATAAGCAGCTTCTCCAAGGTCCTCATTGAAAAAAAAACGTTATTCAAGTAGGCCTTATACTTCCAAGATTCTATATCATTTCCCATTCAGCCCAGTTATGTCATCCACATAAATAGAGACATGCTACAAAGTCCCACTCACTGTCTTGAAACACAGCTTCTCCATAAGTCTGTGGTTGAACCCAAACGCTTTGATCATCTCTCAGAGCGCGAATGTTCCAACTCCGAGATGCTTGCACCAGCCCAATAGATGAGCGCTGGAGATTGGGCATACCTGTCAGCATTATCAGGGTCGACAAAAACCTTCCGGTTGATCATATCAATTCTTCCTTAAGAAAGAACCATAAGGAATGCCGTTTTGACGTCCTTTGCCTATCTCATTATCATTAGTATGCGGCAATTGCTAACATGATTATGACGGATGGCAGCTTGCTACGGGTGGAGAAAGTCCATCGTAGTCAAACCCCTGAACTGTCGATAACCCTTAGCGGAAAAGCGAGCCTTATAATGGTCACATTACCATCCGGACGTCAGTATTGTTCTTCTTAGAAGACCATTTTTTCATGGCGTGCCGATCATCGGGCAAGGCAGTCAAAGTCCATACTTCGTTTTCATACTGGATCCTATCTCGGAGTCATGGCTTAAGCCATTTGTCGGAAAGTACGGCCCGCCATCGCTTCCTTCATGGTTTGAAGGTTCATGGTTGTCATAACAACATGATTTCCAGGAAAAGGATTGCCATACCCACTCTGTTGCGGAACGTGCCTCGTGGACCTTCGAAGTTCAGTGGTAAGCTTGATCATGATCATTATCAATAACTTCCTATCTAGCGGTGTTGTTGTAGGCTCACAGAAACATTTCCGTGCGATGCGCTACTCTCCGGTTCGAGGGTCATCTCTCAGCTTCCACTTCCTCCCCACTTACTTCTTTCGAGAGGAAAGAAACTTTTCTTAGAAAGGATCCATTCTGGTAACAAAGATCTTGCCCTCGGATCTAGGTTAGAAGGTATACCCAATAGTTTCCTTAGGGTATCTATTGAATACGCATTTTCTCGACTTGGGTTCGAGCTTCTTGGTGAAGTTTCTTCAATAAGCACGCATCCCCAAAAACTTTCAGAAACGACAGCTTAGTTTCTTCCGCAAACAATAATTCATACGGTGTAGTCCAACGGATTTTGACGGGGCCCTATTTTAAAGTGGATTTCGTACGGACTTCCAGGTGCACAGACGGGACGATGCTATTCTTGTCGTCGTCGACCAACTCTCCAAAGTTGACACTTTTGTCGCCCAAAACGGAGCTCCGGTCCTTAGCTCATAGTCCCTGTAGTAGAACTCCCGATCATTGCCCCTCCTATTCTACTGTTTGACACTATTTCCTTCAAAGATATCGTTGGCCTTCCATCTTTGCACACCCACTGCGAGGTCCTTTAATTCAAGCGATCAGTTCAGACAGTGGGAAAGCAATTAACTGGTCATTTCTGGGAAAGTTTCCAAAAGGGCTATGGTAACTCAGATTACCTGGACGTTCAGCTTATCATCCTCAAATCCCAAGGCCAAGTTGAACGGGGTTAATCAAGGCTTGAAGACATGCTACGAGCTTGTGTGTGTTTCTTTCGGCAAGAAGAAGTGGGAAGACTCTATCCAATATGCCGAGTTCTCCTGAACAAACAGCTATCAAGCCAGCTTGAAAATGGCCCCCTTTGAAGTTCTCTATGGACGTAAGTGTCGAAACCCCTTGCATTGGTCAGAAACGGGGAACGACCGCTCGTGGGTCAAGAGATTATCAACAAGCCGAGAACAAGTCCGAATGTCCCAGGGGAAAATCTCAAGGCGGCTCAGGACCGCCAGAAGAGCAAACTTATGATCGCAAACGATGGGGTTTGACATTATAACCTGGTGATCAAGCCTTATCTTCGTGTCACTCCTATGAAAGGCAAATTTTCACCGGTTCGGAATCAAGGGCAAGTAGCTCCACGCTACATTGTCCTTTTCGCCATGTTTCAAGTACGTGTCTAAGTGGCGTATGATATAAGTGGATTTGCCTGCCGCTCGCCTTCTCTCATCCACGAGTCTTCCATTGTCGCAACTTTTCGTAAAGTGCCTTCAAAATCTCCGCCACCGAGCTCATGTGGATCCACTCGAGATGCTCGAGAATTGGCTGACTCGATCTTTCAATATAGGAACATCCCGATCACGCATTCTCTGAGGATAAGCTGACGTCGAACCCGTAGAAGGTTTACCAAGTTCCTGCAAAGTACAGTGTTAAATCATACTGAAGATGAAGCCATTGGGAACGCGAGGATAATCTCTTGCTGAATACCCCGACGTTCCTTCTACTTCTTAATTCAGGACGAGAATCTTGTTATAGAGGGATTTGTAACACCCCCAGTGGTTAACTACAGTACACCACCCCTTTTGATTAGCCATGTCCCATGATTAACATGATGATCATCATTAGTCAATCATATGCATTTCCCTCTAAGCTCAATTCGAAATTTCTAAAATGAAAGTGGAAAATAGAAGTTTACTTCAAACCATAACTAAATGTCAATAACATAACAAACGTTCAGAGGCACTTTCTAGAAATTGAAACACAATTAAAAATGATAATGGCGTTGAACTCCTCAAACAGTGGCTGAAAATAATATTAATGACCTTTTATATTTATTTAAACAAATAAGAAATGTTGTTTTTGTCCAAACTAATTTTAGGTGTTGGGAATTGCACTGGTATTTATGGAACCAGGTCACCAGGTTTTACAACAATTCAATTGAGCCCTAACTATTTATAAAACAGGTGGTATGGTAAAATAAAAGAGAAAGAAAAGAAAAAGGAAAAGCCCCCCCGCCCTCCCCCCCCGGACAAACTGGCCGTGGCCCGCTGGCACCAGGCCAACCAACACCAGGTTCGGCCCATTTCCCCCCTGGCCGGCCCACCCCATCCCCCTTATCCCTATCCCTAACCCACCTACCTACACAACCAAGCACCACGCGCGTAACAACAACCACACCTACAGCCACGCCCTATTAAAACAACCCCCGATACCAGAAATTATGGATGGATGAATGACCCCTATCGAAACGTCGACCGCGAACGTAGACCGTGAACGACCCGCTAACGAAGACAGATCAGAAGCACTGAGTAACCTACAGAAAATAAACCCGCAATAGAACTCTAATCTTCGTGTAGAAGAACCGAATGAGGAAAGGAATAGCTAGTGAACACCGGACGATACCAGGTAGAAAAGGATAATCTATAGAAGCAGAATAAAATTAAGAAGAAAGGAAAATAGAGAATGATAGCAGGAAGATGCACAAAGAGGGAAAATAAATTATTTGAATCAAAAGAACAAGAAAGGAAATGATCGGGACCAGAAATGAAAGAGAGAAGGCTCTACCGCCGAGACCGCACTGATTCCCGAAGATCAACGTAAGCAGTCCCCGAGAACACCGTAGCCCTCCACACCTCAAGCCTTCTACTCTTCCGCTTAGTTCCCCGCTCCTCAGCCCTATCTATTGCCTTGAGTAAAACGGCTCCCCGCCCGCCCCGCCTCGACCTGGACACCGAGCTCCGTCTCCGCCGGTCATCCCGTCGCTCGCGCTCCGGCTCCCTTGGTCTCTCGCCGATTCGTAGTTTCTGCCTGCGTTGCCGCCTGGCCATTCGCTCTCCTTGTCGGGCCCAACGGGATAGCCCAGAGTATTCGCCCCGCTCCCCTGATTGCAGCGCTCCGAGCCTCTCGCTCTGTTCCCACTGATCGGTGCGGCCCTGCCCCCTGAAGCGCAATGACAGGATGGGCCCCGAGCCCCGAAAAAACGAATGAAAAAAAAATGTAATAAAAAAATTAAATTAAATAAAATAATTAATTTAATAATTAATAGTTAATTAATTAAGTTAATTAACTGTTTAGATATCTAATTTAATTAATTAGTTTAATTAAATGTTAATTAATTAGGTAATCACTAATTAGCCTAAGGTTTGATATGACAGGTGGGACCCACTGGTCCTGCGTCACGGCTGACGTCAAGCATGACACTGTTTCGGATAATGTTAATTAAATAATTAATTAATTCCAGAAAGTAATAATAAAACTTTAAAAATTCAATAAAATATCCGTTAGCTCAGATGAAATACTTGTACAGAAAGTTGCTCAGAACGACGAGACGAATCTGAATACGCGCGTCCGTTTCGCCCGCCACGCCCTCCCTAACTATCCGAACTTGCAACCGTCCCCTCTTATCCTCTGTCCGACATTCCAAAGGACCCGGGAAATATCGTCAGATATTCTCCGCTCCGTCTGTTACGTGTGATGCTGCGTTAGACTACCCCTAGCACCGTGTATCGTATTTGTATGCTCATGTTTGCTATATATTATACTGTTTCCTCCCCCTCTTCTCTCTCGATAGCCCCCGACCCTGACGTCGTCCCCGAGACCGACGCAGCTCGGATCCCGAAGACACCCATAGACGACCTGCCCTTGCCGCCGAGCAACCAGGCAAGCCCCTCCCTTGAGCATACCGATATCGCCCATTCTAAATTTCTCATGCTTGCATTAGAATTACTGCTGCTGCTGCTGTATATCTGATGCATAGCCTGTTCATTGTAACCTACTGTTGATAATTACCTACATATCCTAAACTGTTTAGTCTAGGCTGGGTAGAGACCTATCAAGGACCCCACTTATCCCGACTGCCGCGCTGGATCGTCAGAGACCCGATCAATGGGATTGAAGACCAGGACCGACACCGCACATCACCCCCCTTAGTTGTAACGACATGCAGCGTTACATCGAGTGCCGAGGGTGAAACCTCTGTGAGCATCTTCTGATGTTAACTCTGTAGAGTAGCTATTCGGTCGTGGTCATCGAGGGTGATTCCTCCTTCACGCTTCCGATAACGACGCTGTCCTACAACACCTCAAGTGTGGACCCAGTGAGGGTGATTCTCCTAGTTCACCTTGACGGATACATCGAGGGCGAATTCATGATGGTGATTCCTCGGATTCCCTGATGTTATGGACACACGATACTTGGACCTTACAATGTTACTTGGAAAGGCGGGTCGACCCTGAGGGGTACCGCGTGTGATGTGAAGGCGGTTGCAGTGTGGTGCCCGAGTGGTGAATACGAGGCGCGGCCGGGCATTCTTGCCCTTGCCGCAAGTCCTCGAGACGGGGCGACGGGTCACATCTTTCGTGAGTCTTGCTAGTACCGCAAGCCCTAGTCCTAACGATTTGGATATTTGATCCGAGCAGCCTCTGGTCTGATAGCACTAACCATCACGTGGGCATAGTATGGGCGTTCTCATCGTAGCATCAGCCGAAAGCTCTGTCAGACGTCCAGTTCAGCCTCGTGGCCGGCCGGCCGGCCACCGATGTGGCTGTGCTCTCCGCCCTGCACGCACGACCCGTGACAGTGAGGGATGGCCCAGACCCTGAGCGCTTAGGATAGTAGACCGCGGGGACCTCTCTGCGAGCTGTAGTAGGGTTGCGAGGTGTGTTGGCCGAGGCCGGGCATGACCAGGAAAGTGTGTCCGGCCGAAGTTAATGGCAGCGTGTTGGGTAAGTTGGTGCCACCCCTGCAGGGAAGAACACTTCTATCGATAGCCGGTCCTACGGTAAAGGACACTCGAGTGTATCCTGATTGATACAATTTAGAACTGGATACCTGTGATGAGACCTGTATATATGGCTCTGGATTGCTTTCTCGCAGGAGTCTGAGAAATGATCTCTGGGTGAGGTGATATTATTACTGCTACATTATATGTATTGTTCTACTCTCTTCTACTCTGCAAGACCGCTGAAGATGCTAGTCTTCGATAGGACTAGGCCTTCTCTACTTCTGGCATTTCGCAGCCCAGTCCACAATACAGCCTCCCCTTGAATGTTGCATATGTAGTGTAGATCCTTGCTTGCTGAGTACTTTTGAGTACTCACGGTTGCTTGTTTTCCTTTTCTCCCCATATCAGTTTGACGTGACCAGAGGACGGAGCCCCCTGAGACAGATGCCCCACGACGCACTTACTACTACTACCCAGAGGATGGTACTACTACGAGTTGACTGACGACCAGGAGTAGGTCGGAGGGTCCCAGGCAGGAGGCCTTCGCCTTCGATCGTAGAGTGTTTTATTTGCCCCGCCTTTCTAAAGGCCTTTCTGTTTCTATTTCATATCTGTACTCAATATCTGATGCTTCCGCTGCACGCTTGTGCAAGCTTATGTATTCGAGCCCTCGAGGCCCCTGGCTTGTAATATAAAGCTTGTATGACTTTATTTATGTTTTAGAGTTGTGTTGTGATATCTTCCCGTTGAGTCCTTAGGCTTGATCGTGTGCATTTGTGTATGGATAGTGCACGATCGGGCCGGGGGCGTCACACCATATCAACGTTTAGCACATGCTATGTGGGTTGAAATGATGATACCATGCCACTTTCAACCTTTCAGAGTTCTTGTAGTGCTTTTCAATTTCAGGTCATTTAGCGTCAAAAAAATTAGTAAATGCATGAAAATAGCAAATGAAGTCAGAAAGGTTGAAATTGATGGCGTGGCTTTGAATGGTGCATACTGAATGCACAAAAAGTCTGGAGTGAATAAGTTAAAAAATGAATGCCTTTGTAACAGATGAGTTTTCGTCCGAAACCCTGATACTTCGAAAGAGATTGTCCATTTTGTACACGAAGTGTATCCAGTTTTGCCGTAACAAATCTCTCACAATTTTAGCACATGCTATGTGGGTGAAATGATGATACCATGCCAACTTTCAACCCTTTCAGAAATCATTGTAGTGCTTTTCAATTTTCAGGGTCATTAAGCTCAAAAAAATATAGTAAATGCATGAAAATAGCAATGAAGTCAGAAAGGGTGAAAATTGATGACGTGGCTTTGAATGGTGCATACTGAACACAAAAATCTGAGTTAAAAAGTTATAAAAAAATGAAAGCCTTTGTAAACTGATGAGTTTTCGTCCGAAAACCTGATACTTCGAAAGAGATTGTCCATTTTGTACCTAAGTGCATCAGTTTTTGCCGTAAAACTCTCAACTTTTCGACATGCTAGTGGGTGATATGATGATACCATGCCAACTTTCAATCTTTTCGAGTTCATTGTTAGTGCTTCAATTTCAGGGTCATTACTCAAAAAACAGTAAATGCATGAAAAAAGCAAATGAAGTCAGAAAGGGTTGAAATGATGATGTGGCTTTGAATGGGGCATACTGAAGCACAAAAAGTCTGGAGTTGAAATAAGTTATAAAAAATGAAATGCCTTGTTAACAGAGAGTTTTCGTCCGAAACCCTGATACTTCGAAAGAGATTGTCCATTTTGTACACGAAGGGCATCCAGTTTTGCCGTAACCCTCTCAACTTTTTAGCACATGCTATGTGGGTGAAATGATGATACCATGCCAATTTCAACCTTTTCAGAGTTCATTTGTAGTGCTTCAATTTCAGAGTCATTTAGCTCAAAAAATCAGTAAATGCATGAAAAATAGCAAATGAAGTCAGAAGGGTTGAAAATTGATGACATGGCTTTTGAATGGTGCATACTGAACACACAAAAAGTCTGGAGTTGAAAATAAGTTATAAAAATGAAATGCCTTTGAACAGAGGAGTTTTCGTCCGAAACCCTGATACTTCGAAAGAGATTGTCCATTTGTACACGAAGTCATCCAGTTTTTGCCTAAACATTCCAAATTTTAGCACATGCTATGGTGTGAAATGATGATACCATGCGCAACTTTCAACCTTTTCAGAGTTCATATTTTTGTGTGCTTTTCAATTTCAGGGTCATTTAGCTCAAAAAAATCAGTAAATGCATGAAAAATAGCAAATGAAGTCAGAAAGGGTTGAAAATTGATGACGTGGCTTTGAATGGGGCAATGAACACACAAAAGTCTGGAGTTTGAATAAGTATAAAAAATGAAATGCCTTTGTAACAGATGAGTTTTCGTCCGAAACCCTGATACTCGAAAGAGATTGTCCATTTTGTATATGAAGTGCATCCGTTTTTGCCGTAACCCTCTCAACTTTTAGCACATGCTGTGGGTGGAATGATGATACCATGCCAACTTTCAACCTTTCAGAAATCATTTGATTGCTTTTCAATTTCAGGGTCATTTAGCTACAAAAAAATCAGTAAATGCATGAAAAATAGCAAATGAAGTCAGAAAGGGTGATGAAATTATGACGTGGCTTCAATGGTGCATACTGAAGTCACAAAAAGTCTGGAGTTGAAATAAGTTATAAAAAATGAAATGCCTTTGTACAGATGAGTTTTCGTCCGAAACCCTGATACTTCGAAAGAGATTGTCCATTTTGAACACGAGTGCATCCAGTTTTTTGCCGTAACCCTCTCAACTTTTAGCACATCTATGTGGGTGAATGATGATACCTGCCAACTTCAACTTTCGAGTTCATTTTTAGTGCTTTCAATTTCAGGGTCTTTAGCTCAAAAATCAGTAAATGCCTGAAATAGCAAATGAAGTCAGAAAGCGTTTGAAATTGATGGATGTGCTGAATGGTGCATACTAAATGCACAAAAAAGTCTGGAGTGAAATAAGTTATAAAAAATGAAATGCCTTTAACAGATAGTTTCGTCCGAAACCCTGATACTTCGAAAGAGATTCTCAGTTATACACGAAGTGCTTCCGTTTTTGCCGTAACCTCTCAAATTTTTAGCACATGCTATGTGGGTGAATAATGATACCATGCCAACTTTCAACCTTTTCAGAGTTCATTTGTAGTGCTTTTCAATTTCAGTCATTTAGCTCAAAAAAATCATTAAATGCATGAAAAATAGCAAATGAAGTCAGAAGGGTTGAAAATTGATGACATGGCTTTGAATGGTGGATACTAACACACAAAAAGTCGGAGTTGAAATAAGTATAAAAATGAAATGCCTTTGTAAACAGATGACTTTCGCGAAACCCTGATACTTGAAGAGATGTCCATTTGTACATGAAGTGCATCCAGTTTTTGCGTAACCCTCTCAACTTTTTGCAGATGCTATGTGGGTGAAATGATGATACCAAGCCAACTTCAACCTTTTTCAGAAATCATTTGTAGTGCTTTTCAATTTCAGGGTCATTAAGCTCAAAAAAATCAGTAAATTCATGAAAAATAGAAAATGAAGTCAGAAAGGGGTGAAAATTGATGACGTGCTTTCAATGGTGCATATGAATGCACAAAAAGTCGGAGTTGAAATAAGTTATAAAAATGAAATCCTTTGAACAGTGAGTTTTCGTCGAAAACCCTGATACTTCGAAAGGATTGTCCATTTTGTACACGAAGTGCATCCAGTTTTGCCGTAACCCTCTCAACTTTTAGCACATGCTATGTGGGTGAAATGTGTACCATGCAACTTCAACCGTTTCAGAGTTCGTTGTAGTAGTTTTCAATTTCAAGGTCATTTAGGTCAAAAAAAATTAGTAAATGCATGAAAAATAGCAAATGGAGTCAGAAAGGGTTGAAAATTAATGGCGGGCTTTGAATGGTGCATTCTGAATGCACAAAAGTCTGGAGTTGAAATAAGTTATAAAAATGAAAGCCTTTGAACAGATGAGTTTTCGTCCAAAACCCTGATACTTCGAAAGGATTGTCCATTTGTACACGAAGTGCATCCAGTTTTTGCCGTAACCTTCAACTTTTAGCACATGCTATGTGGTGTGAAATGATGATACCATGCCAACTTTCAACCGTTCAAAGTTCGTTTGTAGTGGTTTCAATTTCAAGGTCATTTAGGTCAAAAAATTAGTAATGCATGAAAAATAAGCAAATGAAGTCAGAAAGGTTGAAAATTGATGGCGTGCTTTGAATGGTGCATACTGAAGCCACAAAAATTCTCGAGTTGAAATAAGTTATAAAAAATGAAATGCCTTGTAACAGATGAGTTTTCGTCCGTAAACCTGATACTTCGAAAGAGATTTTCCATTTTGTACATGAAGTGCATCCAATTTTTGCCGTAAACCTCTCCTTTTAGCACATGTATGTTTGGTTGAAATGATGATACCATGCCAACTTTCAATCTTCAGAGTTCATTTTTAGTGCTTTTCAATTTCAGGGTCCATTTAGCTCAAAAAATCAGTAAATGATGAAAAATAGCAAAATGAGTCAGAAAAGGGTGTTGAAAATTGATGACGTGGCCTTGAATGGTGCAAACTGAATGCACAAAAAGTTTGGAGTGAAATAATTATAAAAAATTGAAATGCCTTTGTAACAGATGAGTTTTCGTCCGAAACCCTGATACTTCGAAAGAGATGTCCATTTTGTACAGAAGTGCATCCAGTTTTGCCGAACAACCTCTCAAAGTTTAGCACATGCTATGTTGGTGAAATGATGATACCATGCCAACTTTCAACCTTTTCAGATGTTCATTGTAGTGCGATTCAATTCAGGGGTCATTTAGCTAAAAAAAATCAGTAAATGCATGAAAATAGCAAATGAAGTCAGAAAGGTTGAAAATTGATGACGTGGCCTGTGAATGGTGCATACTGAGTGCACAAAAGTCTGGAGTTGAAAATAAGTTAAAAAAGAAATGCCTTTTAACGATGAAGTTTTCGTCGAAACCGATAATTCGAAAGAGATTGTCCATTTTGTACACGAAGTGCATCCAGTTTTTTGCCGATAACCTCTCAAGTTTTAGCAACATGCTATGGTTGGTTGAAAGATGATACCATGCCAATTTCAACTTTTCAGAGTTCATTTGTAGTGCGATTCAATTAGGGTCATTTAGCTAAAAAAATCAGTAATGCATGAAAAATAGCAAATGAAGTCAGAAAGGGTTGTAAAATTTGATGACGTGGCTTTGAATGGTGCATACTAAAAGCACATAAAGTCTGGAGTTGAAATAAGTTATTAAAAATGAAATGCCTTGTAACAAATGAGGTTTTCGTCCGAAACCCTGATACTTTGAAAGAGATTGTCCATTTTGTACATGAAGTGCATCCAGTTTTTGCCGTAACCCTCTCAACTGTTTAGCACATGCTATGTGGGTGAAATGATGATACCATGCCAACTTTCAACCGTTTCAGAGTTTGTTTGTAGTGCTTTTCAATTTCAAGGTCATTTAGGTCAAAAAAAATTAGTAAATGCATGAAAAATAGCAAATTACGTCAGAAAGGGTTGAAAATTGATGGCGTGGCTTTGAATGGTGCATACTGAATGCACAAAAAGTTTGGAGTTGAAATAAGTTATAAAAAATGAAATGCCTTTGTAACAGATGAGTTTTCGTCCGAAACCCTGATACTTTGAAAGAGATTGTCCATTTTGTACAGGAAGTGCATCCAGTTTTTGCCGTAAACCTCTCAAATTTTTAGCACATGCTATGTGGGTGAAATGATGATACCATGCCAACTTTCAACCCTATTTCAGAAATCATTTGTAGTGCTTTTCAATTTCAGGGTCATTAAGCTCAAAAAAATAAGTAAATGCATGAAAATTAGCAAATGAAGTCAGAAAGGGGTGAAAATTGATGACGTGGCTTTGAATGGTGCATACTGAATGCACAAAAATTCTAGAGTTTAAATAAGTTATAAAAAAATGAAATGCCTTTGTAACTGATGAGTTTTCATCCGAAACCCTGATACTTCGAAAGAGATTGTCCATTTTGTACACGAAGTGCATCCAGTTTTTGCCGTAACACTCTCAACTTTTTCGCACATGCTATGTGGGTGAAATGATGATACCATGCCAACTTTCAATCTTTTCAGAGTTCATTTTTAGTGCTTTTCAATTTCAGGGTCATTTAGCTCAAAAAAAATCAGTAAATGCATGAAAAGTAGCAAATGAAGTCAGAAAGGGTTGAAAATTGATGATGTGGCTTTGAATGGTGCATACTGAATGCACAAAAAGTCTGGTGTTTGAATAAGTTATAAAAAATGAAATGCCTTTGTAACAGATAAGTTTTCGTCCGAAACCCTGATACTTCGAAAGAGATTGTCCATTTTGTACACGAAGTGCATCCAGTTTTTGCCGTAACCCTCTCAACTTTTTAGCACATGCTATGTGGGTGAAATGATGATACCATGCCAATGTTCAACCTTTTCAGAGTTCACTTGTATTGCTTTTCAATTTCAGGGTCATTTAGCTCAAAAAAATCAGTAAATGCATGAAAAATAGCAAATGAAGTCAGAAAGGGTTGAAAATTGATGACATGGCTTTGAATGGTGCATACTGAACACACAAAAAGTCTGGAGTTGAAATAAGTTATAAAAATGAAATGCCTTTGTAACAGATGAGTTTTCGTCCGAAACCCTGATACTTCGAAAGAGATTGTCCATTTTGTACACGAAGTTCTTCCAGTTTTTGCCATAAAATTCGCAAATTTTGAGCAAATGCTATGTGGGTGAAATGATGATACCATGCCAACTTTCAACCATTTCAGAGTTCATTTGTAGTGCTTTTCAATTTCAGGGTCATTTAGCTCAAAAAAATCAGTAAATGCATGAAAAATAGCAAATGAAGCCACACAGCCAAGTTAGTAAAACAGTTTTCGGTTTCTAGACTCAACTTCGGCCAAGGAGTTGGAAAGGGGGTTCCTATAGGCAGTCGGCTCTGATACCAACTTGTGACGCCCCCGGCCCGATCGTGCACTATCCATACACGCAAATGCACACGATCAAGCCTAAGGACTCACGGGAAGATATCACAACACAACTCTAAAACATAAATAAAGTCATACAAGCTTTATATTACAAGCCAGGGGCCTCGAGGGCTCGAATACATAAGCTTGCGAACAAGCGTCAGCGGAAGCATCAGATATCTGAGTACAGATATGAAATAGAAACAGAAAGGCCTTTAGAAAGGCGGGGCAAAATAAATCACTACGATCGAAAGGCGAAGGCCTCCTGCCTGGGACCCTCCGATCCTACTCCTGGTCGTCAGTCAACTCGTAGTAGTATCCATCCTCTGGGTAGTAGTAGTAACGATCGTCGGGGCATCTGTCTCAGGGGCTCCGTCCTCTGGTCACGTCAAACTGATATGGGGAGAAAAAGGAAAACAAAGCAACCGTGAGTACTCAGAAGTACTCAGCAAGCAAGGATCTACACTACATATGCAACATTATCAAGGGGAGGCTGTATATGTGGACTGGGCTGCAGAAATGCCAGAGTAGAGAGAAGGCCTAGTCCTATCGAAGACTAGCATCTTCAGCGGTCTTGCAGTAGTAGAAGAGAGTAGAACAATACCATATAATGTAGCAGTAATAATATCAACCTCACCCAGAGATCCTTTCTCGACTCCTTGCGAGAAAGCAATCCCAGAGCCATACATTCATCAACCTCGTCCTGAGATCCCTTCTCGACTCCCTGCGAGAAGCAATCCCAGAGCCATATATACAGGTCTCATCACAGGTATCCAGTTCTAAATTGTATCAATCAGGATACAACTCCGAGTGTCCTTTACCGTAGGACCGGCTATCGATAGAAGTGTTCTTCCCTGCAGGGGTGCACCAACTTACCCAACACGCTCGATTAACTTCGGCCGGACACACTTTCCTGGGTCATGCCCGGCCTCGGCCAAACGACACATCGCAACCCTACCTATAGCTCAGCAGAGAGGTCCCCGTCGGTCTACATCCTAAGCGCTCAGAGGTCTTGGGCCATCGCCCTGTGCACTCCGAGTCGTTGCGTGCAGGGGGAAGCCAGGCACCAGGGGGGCGCCGGTCCGTCCCGGCCGCAAGGCTGAACTAGACGTCTGACAGAGCTTTCGGCTGATGCTACGATGCAGAACGCCCATACTATGCCCACGTGATGGTTAGTGCTATCAGACCAGAGGCCTGCTCGGATCAAATATCCAAATCGCTAGGACTAGGGGCTTGCGGTAACGAGCAGAGACTCACGAAAGATGTGACCCCGTCGCCCCGTCTCGAGGACTTGCGGCAAGGGTTAAGAATGCCCGGCCGCGCCTCGTATTCACCACTCGGGCACCACACTGGCAACCCGCCTTCACATCACACGCGGGTACCCCTCAGGGTCGACCCACCTTTCCAAGTAACATTGTAAGGTCCAAGTATCCGTGTGTCCATAACATCAGGGAATCCGAGGTATCACCCTCATTGAATTCCCACTCGATGTATCCGTCAAGGTGAACTAGGAGGAATCACCCTCACTGGGTCCACACTTGAGGTGTTGTAGGACAGCGTCGTTATCGGAAGCGGTGAAGGAGGAATCACCCTCGATGACCACGACCGAATAGCTACTCTACAGAGTTAACATCAGAAGTGCTACAAGAGGTTTCACCCTCGGCACTCGATAGTAACGCTGCAGTGTCGTTACAACTAAGGGGGGGTGATGTGCGGTGTCGGGTCCTGGTCTTCAATCCCATTGATCGGGTCTTCTGACGATCCAGCGCGGTAGTCGGGATAAGTGGGGTCACTGATAGGTCTCTACCCAGCCTAGACTAAACAGTTTAGGATATGTAGGTAATTATTAACAGTAGGTTACAATGAACAGGCTATGCATCAGAATAGGTAAAGCAGCAGCAGCAGTAATTCTAATGCAAGCATGAGAAATTTAGAATGGGCGATATCGGTATGCTCAAGGGAGGGGCTTGCCTGGTTGCTCGGCGGCAAGGGCAAGGTCGTCTATGGTGTCTTCGGGATCCGGAGCTGCGTCGGTCTCGGGGACGACGTCAGGGTCGGGGGCTATCGAGAGAGAAGAGGGGGAGGAAACAGTATAAATATATAGCAAACATGAGCATGACAAATACGATACACGGTGCTAGGGGTAGTCTAACGCAGCATCACACGTAACAGACGGAGCGGGAGAATATCTGACGATATTTCCCGGGTCTTTGGAATTATCGGACAGAGGATAAGAGGGGAACGGTTGCAAGTTCGGATAGTTAGGGACGCGTGGCGGGCGAACGGACCGCGTATTCAGATTCGTCTCGTCGTTCTGAGCAACTTTCATGTACAAAGTATTTTCATCTGAGCTACGGATTATTTTATATGATTTTCTAAAGAATTTATTAATTTCTGGAATTTAATTAATTATTTAAATTAACATTATCCGAAACAGTGTCTTGCTGACGTCAGCATGACGTCAGCATGACGTCAGGACCAGTGGGTCCCACCTGTCATAGGCTGTTAGGTTAATTAGTGATTAACTAATTAAATTACTGTTTAATTAACACTAACTACTTAATTAAATTAACCTAATCAGGATTAATTAACTAATTATTTAATTAATTAGTTTAATTATTTTTATTTTTATTTTTATTATTTTCCTAAAACGTTTTTGGGGCTGGGCCCCGTCTGTCAGCGGCACAGGGGGGCAGGGCCCACCGGTCAGTGGCACGTGGCCACGGGCGCGGGTGACGGGCGCGCGGTGCGTGCGCGCGGGCGCGCGGCGGGGCGCGGCGACGGGCCGCAGAGCTGCAGCGCGGTGCGTGGGCGCGGGCTCGCGCGTGCGCGCGCGCGGCGAACGGTGGGCGGCTCGGGGCGGAGCAGGGGACGAGGCGACGGGGAAGGGTGAGGCCGTGCGCGAGCGGGACTGGCGGCGACGTGCGGGCGCGGCGTCAGGGAGAGAGGAGAGGAGAGGGGCGCGGCTCACAGGGGGCCGGACGGGGATGATGGCGAGGCGAGGAAGCGACGGCGACGATGCGGCCGAGTCGGCGACGGCGTCGGGCAGCGGCGACGGGTGCGAGCGCTCGCTGAGGCGATTCGGGGAGGAGACGGGGAGGCGAGGTCCCGGCGACGGCGTCCGAGCGCGGGCGGCGAGGCGGAAGCGAGCGCGAGCAGCGGCGGGGAGCGCGGCGACGGGCGACGGGATCGGGGCGCCTCTGCCCCGGTCCGATCCAGGGGAGGGGGGTCGAGTGGAGGAGGCGGTAGGAGAGGCGACAGGCAAGGCAGATCGGCGCGGGGAGGCGGTCGGGGACGGCCGGCCGGCGACGGGCGCCGTGGCGGCGCGGGCGACGGGGTTCGATCCCGATCCAGAATTTCTGGATCGGGGGGGGAAGAGGAGCGAGGGGGGGATTAGGGTTTCGGGGTGAGGGGAGGGGGTTATAGGCCCGGGGTGGGCCGGCCTGGGTGGTGGCCTGGTGGCCAGCTGGGCCACGGCCCAGTTGGTCCGGGGGGGGCTTTTCCTTTTTACTTTTTTTTATATTATTTATTTTCCTTTTCTGTTTTCTCTTTTATTTTTATTCCAAAAGACTTTTGTAAAATTCGAGACTTGCTCCATTATTTACAGTGCATTATCTGTCACTGCTAGAAATTGGTTTGGGATCCATATCTTTTTGTTTGGATTTTATTTAAATTGAAAAAGGATTGAATAGTGCTATGTTGCTGCTGTTTCTAGTTGTTCGAGTCCTTTTACAATTCCAACTAATGTTGCAATCATTTTTATAAATGCTAGGGGAATATTTGCAACAAGATGCACATTTTAGTTTTCCAGTTTGAACAACTTTTATTTTCCACTTTAATTTAATTTGAATTTGAGTTAGAAGTTGAAATGCATTATGATGCAAATGATGATCATGCACTGTTAAACATGATGACATGGCATAATCAAAAGGGTGATTACTGTAGTTAACCACTGGGGGTGTTACAAATCTCCTCTACTAACAAGAATTCTCGTCCCGAGAATTAAGAAGTAGAAGGAAAAAGTTCGGGGTATTCCGCACGAAGATTATCCTCGCGTTCCCAAGTGGCTTCATCTTCAGTATGATTTGACCAATGCACTTTGAGGAACTTGGTAACCTTCTGACGGGTTCGACGTTCAGCTTCATCGAGAATGCGGATCGAATGCTCCTTATAAGATAGATCATCTTGCAATTCGAGCATCTCGTGATCCACAGCTCGGTGCGGAGATTCCTTGAAGCATTTACGAAGTTGCGACACATGAAAGACGTCGTGGATATGGGAGAATTGCGGCGGCAACTCCAGTTTATATGCCACCTGACCACGTCTAGCAATAATGCGGAAAGGACCAATGTAGCGTGGAGCTAACTTGCCCTTGATTCCAAAACGGTGAGTGCCCTTCATAGGGGTGACACGTAGATAAGCTTGATCACCAGGTTGATAAGTCAAACCCCATCGTTTGCGATCATAGTTGCTCTTCTGGCGGTCCTGAGCCGCCTTGAGATTTTCCCGGACAATTCGGACTTGTTCTTCGGCGTGTTGAATAATATCTGGACCCACGAGCGGTCGTTCCCCAGTTTCTGACCAATTCAGAGGGGTTCGACACTTACGTCCATAGAGAACTTCAAAGGGGGCCATTTTCAAGCTGGCTTGATAGCTGTTGTTATAGGAGAACTCGGCATATGGAAGAGATTCTTCCCACTTCTTGCCGAAAGAAACAACACAAGCTCGTAGCATGTCTTCAAGCACTTGATTAACTCGTTCAACTTGGCCTTGGGATTGAGGATGATAAGCTGAACTCCAGGTAATATGAGTTCCCATAGCCTTTTGGAAACTTTCCCAGAAATGACCAGTGAATATGCTGCCATGGTCTGAACTGATCTCTTTCGGAATACCGTGGAGTGAAACAATTCTGGAGATATATAACTCTGCTAACTGACTAGCAGTGATCGTCTCCTTGACAGGCAGAAAGTGTGCAACTTTGGAGAGTTGGTCGACGACGACAAGAATAGCATCGTGACCCTTCTGTGACCTGGGAAGTCCTGTAACGAAATCCATCTGAACCTTATCCCATTTCCATAAAGGAATAGGAAGTGGTTGCAGAATTCCAGCAGGCTTCTGATGTTCTGCTTTAACGCGTCGACACACATCACATTCAGCAACATATCGAGCAATGTCTTGCTTCATTCTAGACCACCAGTACCTTTGACGGAGATCACGATACATCTTGGTGCTACCCGGATGAATAGACAGCGGGGTATCATGTGCCTCCTTCATGACTTTATCAGTCATAAGCTCAAAGCGAGGTACTACAATGCGGTCTCTGAAATACAAGGTTCCATCTTCAGACAGCGAGAAATCCCTGTACTTTACAAGGTGAAGGTCTTTCTTCATCAGATCAATTTCAGCATCTTTAGCTTGCGCATTCTTAACAGCTTTCTCAAGGTCTGGTTCAACAACCAAGGTTTTTAGGTATCCTTGGGGAACTATCTCGATATTTAGCTTTCGAAGCTCTTCATACAGAAGTGGTTGCTGTAGCTGAACCTCAAGTTCGCAGCAATAGGATTTGCGGCTCAATGCATCAGCCATCACATTAGCCTTGCCAGAGGTATAAGAAATACCCAAGTCATAGTCCGCAATGGTCTCCATCCATCTTTGCTGACGGAGATTCAGAGATGGCTGAGTGAACAAGTACTTCAGACTTTTATGATCCGTGTAGATCTCGCAACGATTACCGAGGAGATAATGTCGCCATAACTGCAATGCATAGATGACAGCAGCTAGTTCTAGATCATGTACCGGATAATTCTCTTCATGTGGGCGCAATTGACGAGAGCCATAAGCAATCACTTTACGCTCTTGCATTAGGACACAGCCTAATCCTTCACGGGATGCATCACAATAAATCACAAAGTCTTTGCGGGTATCTGGAGGAGACAGTACTGGGGCAGATGTCAGCTTGTCTTTGAGTATTTGAAAACTTTCCTGACATTTTTCTGTCCATTCAAACTTAACGCCCTTGTGAAGCAGATCAGTCAAAGGCTTAGCAATCTTAGAAAAATTCTCGACAAAACGACGGCAATAACTTGCAAGACCGAGAAAACTTCTCACTTGCTTGACGTTCTTCGGAGGAGTCCAGTCAAGTATAGCCTGAACTCGTTCTGGGTTAACGGCAATGCCATCTTTCGAAATCACATGGCCGAGATATGTCACTTCAGACAACCAGAATTCACATTTAGAATATTTGGCATACAGTTGGTGTTCTCGGAGCCTTTCCAGTACAAGA
Organism: Thinopyrum elongatum; assembly: GCA_011799875.1. Lineage (NCBI taxonomy): Eukaryota > Viridiplantae > Streptophyta > Magnoliopsida > Poales > Poaceae > Thinopyrum > Thinopyrum elongatum. The sequence goes on along the minus strand of CM022300.1, from coordinate 550,380,305 downwards.
CGGAGGTGTTCAGCATGTTCTTCCTTATTCTTTGAATAAACCAGAATATCATCTAGATATACCACGACGAACTTGTCGAGGTAATCCATGAAGATGTAATTCATCAGACGGGAAAATGTGGCTGGAGCATTGGTTATGCCAAATGACATGACAGTGTACTCATAAGAGCCATAGCGAGTAACAAAAGCAGTCTTCGGAATATCCTCTTCACGAACACGGATCTGATGATAACCCAATCTCAAATCAAGCTTAGAGAATACTGAGGAACCAACAAGTTGATCGTACAAATCATTGATCCGAGGAGGCGGATACTTGTTCTGAATTGTTGCTTGGTTGATTGGTCGATAATCCTGAACCAATCGGTTAGTTCCATCCTTCTTCTTAACGAAGAGTGAAGGTGCTCCCCAAGCAGAGGAACTGGGGCGGATGAAACCTTTCTTAAGTGACGTGTCGATTTCTTCCTTAAGTTCCAAAAGGTGATGCGGAGGCATCTTATAAGGGCGCTTCGCAATAGGAGTTGTGCCAGGCTTCAAGTCGATGACAAACTCGACAGCTCTAGCAGGGGGTATTCCTGGAAGTTCTTCTGGAAATACATCTTGAAAATCACGAACAACTGGAACGTTCTCGATGCCTTCAAGAGGTGAAGCATTCAATGCATTCAGAAGATAAATCTGAGCTTCGGCGTCCTGAACTGTTCGAGCCGAGTATCTGAGTGTCTGTCCGGAAGGATGAGTGAGCTGGACTGTCTTAGCAGCGCAATCAATCAAAGCATTATGGGCTGTCAACCAGTCCATACCGAGAATGATGTCTATGTCGGAAGGTCCAAGAGCAATAAGGGAAGCAGAGAATATCAACCCTTCAATCTCGATTTGATTGTTGTGACTTACCATCTTGGTTTGCCACCTGGAACGGGGAGTGATAATCTCTAATGGTGTGGGCAATAACTCTAGAGGTAGCTCATGCCGCTGAGCAAATTGTTGAGACACAAAGGAATGTGATGCCCCGGAATCAAAGAGAACAGAAGCTGCAACTGAATTAACTGACAGAGTTCCCATCACGATTTTTGTAGACTCACGAGCTTCTCCCATTTTGACGTGAGTGACCTGGCCTCGGTCCATAGCAGACATCTTGGCCTTACGATTCCTACAACGATGGGTTCGATGGCCCTTCGTACGACCATCAGGAGGACATGGGGCATCCTGAGGAGAAGCCGTAACATTAGGCGGTCCATCATGAACCGATAGCTGTCTCGGTGGTGAAGGCAGACGAGGTGCAACATATGACGGCCTTGGTGTTGGAGCAGGTCGGTGGTGAACATTGTGTGGGATCCAGACTCGTCGTTTCTGAACAGGCTGACCCGATGATGAGCCAGCTCCATGAGTGCGCTTGAGCGACTCCTGGCATTCAGTCAGAGCTGTTTCAACTTGGAAAGATTTGTTGACAAGCGTTGCGTAGTTTGTGCAATCATGGACTGCAAGTGCGAGTTTTATGTCAGAACGGAGTCCTTCACGGAATTTATCCTGCTTGCGGGCGTCAGTGCAGACGTCATCTTCAGCATAGCGGGACAATTCGAGAAATTTCCTCTGATATTCATCCACAGTCATTGTGCCCTGGGTAAGTTTGCGAAACTCCTGCTTCTTCTAGTCCATCAGGCCTTGAGGAATGTACCGTGCACGAAAAGTCGACTGAAATTCCTGCCAAGTGGTTACGGTTTCAGCAGGCAACATACCCTTGTGGCTTTCCCACCATTGAGCAGCTGGGCCCTTTAGGTGGAATGTCGCGAAGGTGACGTAACTGTCAGGGGCAACATTAGCTGACTCCATTTCAAACAGGATGTCACGAAGCCAATCATCAGCATCCATAGGATTGGTGGAGTTGCGGAAAACAGACGGATTGAGGCGCACGAATTCTGGCAGAGTTATTGGAGCAGTCTGTTGCTGAGCATTCTGGTTTGGAAGCTGAGCCAATACCCCGGTCATAAACTGACGGTTAAGCTCAAACTGCTGACGGTTGATTTCAAACTGCTGTATCATTGCGGCAATATAGGGTGGATGTGGAGGATCGTCAGCCATCCTGCCAAATCAACAGGGGCAATTTAGCTAGTAACTTGCAGGTGTATGGAATTATTTATGAAGTAACACGCACAACAGAAGGAAGTGCAATAGATACTTCATCATATTCGCACCAGACATTCAAAGCCACACATAGCCTCGGTTAGCATCCGGCATTACGACAGTTGAAAAGGAAAAGGCTAGACATCTAGGCGACGCGCAGGCACGCGATATGGAAGTACACAACGAGACATAGCAAAGGCTAGATCCTCGTCGGAGAAAACTGTTGGAGCGAGGAATCTGCAAGTGACAACACAGGGTGCCCTCGATATGAGGACCCTGTAAGCAGAACCTGGCCCATAATCTTGAAGCAAGGGGGAATATTTTCAGAACTCCGGGTGGATGTGAGCACGAGATCCTAATGTTGGAGTTAGTAAAATCATTTAACCCGAATAGAAGAGAGGTCAGAGTCCCAGAGTAAAGGTCGAGGAGTAAAAGATCCTAGTACCACCCAATTGGCGACATGGGCCCGTAAGCCACACAGCCAAGTTAGTAAAACAGTTTTCGGTTTCTAGACTCAACTTCGGCCAAGGAGTTGGAAAGGGGGTTCCTACAGGCAGTCGGCTCTGATACCAACTTGTGACGCCCCCGGCCCGATCGTGCACTATCCATACACGCAAATGCACACGATCAAGCCTAAGGACTCACGGGAAGATATCACAACACAACTCTAAAACATAAATAAAGTCATACAAGCTTTATATTACAAGCCAGGGGCCTCGAGGGCTCGAATACATAAGCTTGCGAACAAGCGTCAGCGGAAGCATCAGATATCTGAGTACAGATATGAAATAGAAACAGAAAGGCCTTTAGAAAGGCGGGGCAAAATAAATCACTACGATCGAAAGGCGAAGGCCTCCTGCCTGGGACCCTCCGATCCTACTCCTGGTCGTCAGTCAACTCGTAGTAGTATCCATCCTCTGGGTAGTAGTAGTAACGATCGTCGGGGCATCTGTCTTAGGGGCTCCGTCCTCTGGTCACGTCAAACTGATATGGGGAGAAAAAGGAAAACAAAGCAACCGTGAGTACTCAGAAGTACTCAGCAAGCAAGGATCTACACTACATATGCAACATTATCAAGGGGAGGCTGTATATGTGGACTGGGCTGCAGAAATGCCAGAGTAGAGAGAAGGCCTAGTCCTATCGAAGACTAGCATCTTCAGCGGTCTTGCAGCAGTAGAAGAGAGTAGAACAATACCATATAATGTAGCAGTAATAATATCAACCTCACCCAGAGATCCTTTCTCGACTCCCTGCGAGAAAGCAATCCCAGAGCCATACATTCATCAACCTCGTCCTGAGATCCCTTCTCGACTCCCTGCGAGAAGCAATCCCAGAGCCATATATACAGGTCTCATCACAGGTATCCAGTTCTAAATTGTATCAATCAGGATACAACTTCGAGTGTCCTTTACCGTAGGACCGGCTATCGATAGAAGTGTTCTTCCCTGCAGGGGTGCACCAACTTACCCAACACGCTCGATTAACTTCGGCCGGACACACTTTCCTGGGTCATGCCCAGCCTCGGCCAAACGACACATCGCAACCCTACCTATAGCTCAGCAGAGAGGTCCCCGTCGGTCTACATCCTAAGCGCTCAGAGGTCTTGGGCCATCGCCCTGTGCACTCCGAGTCATTGCGTGCAGGGGGAAGCCAGGCACCAGGGGGGCGCCGGTCCGTCCCGGCCGCAAGGCTGAACTAGACGTCTGACAGAGCTTTCGGCTGATGCTACGATGCAGAACGCCCATACTATGCCCATGTGATGGTTAGTGCTATCAGACCAGAGGCCTGCTCGGATCAAATATCCAAATCTCTAGGACTAGGGGCTTGCGGTAACGAGCAGAGACTCACGAAAGATGTGACCCCGTCGCCCCGTCTCGAGGACTTGCGGCAAGGGTTAAGAATGCCCGGCCGCGCCTCGTATTCACCACTCGGGCACCACACTGGCAACCCGCCTTCACATCACACGCGGGTACCCCTCAGGGTCGACCCGCCTTTCCAAGTAACAATGTAAGGTCCAAGTATCCGTGTGTCCATAACATCAGGGAATCCGAGGTATCACCGTCATTGAATTCCCACTCGATGTATCCATCAAGGTGAACTAGGAGGAATCACCCTCACTGGGTCCACACTTGAGGTGTTGTAGGACAGCGTCGTTATCGGAAGCGGTGAAGGAGGAATCACCCTCGATGACCACGACCGAATAGCTACTCTACAGAGTTAACATCAGAAGTGCTACAAGAGGTTTCACCCTCGGCACTCGATAGTAACGCTGCAGTGTCGTTACAACTAAGGGGCGTGATGTTGGGGAACGTAGCAGAATTTTAAAATTTTCTACGCATCACCAAGATCAATCTATGGAGTCATCTAGCAACGAGTGAGAGGGGAGTGTATCTACATACCCTTGTAGATCGCGAGCGGAAGCGTTCAAGAGAACGGGGTTGATGGAGTCGTACTCGTCGTGATCCAAATCACCGATGACCGAGCGCCGAACGGATGGCACCTCCGCGTTCAACACACGTACGGAGCAGAGACGTCTCCTCCTTCTTGATCCAGCAAGGGGGGAGGAGAGGTTGATGGAGATCCAGCAGCACGACGGTGTGGTGGTGGAAGCAGCGGGATTTCAGCAGGGCTTCGCCAAGCGCTACTGGAGGAGGAAGAGGTGTCACGGGAGGGAGAGGGAGGCGCCAGGGGCTGAGCTGTTTCTCCCATGCACCTCCCCACTATATATAGGGGTGGAGGGGGCTGGTTTCTTGCCCTCCAAGTCCATTGGGGCGTTGGTAAAGGTGGAAGGAAAGAAATCCCATCCTTTCCCTTCCCCACCGATTGTTATCCCCCATTTTTAGGGATCTTGATCTTATCCCTTCGGGATATGATCTTATTCCTTCTAAGGGGGAATCTTGGTGCGCCTTGACTAGGGGTGTGGGGCCTTGCCCCACTACCCACGTTCATGTGGGTCCCCCCATGCAGGTGGGCCCCACTCCGGAACCTTCTAGAACCTTCTCGGTACAATACCGAAAAATCCCGAACATTTTCCGGTGGCCAAAATAGGACTTCCCATATATAAATCTTTACCTCCGGACCATTCCGGAACTCCTCGTGACGTCCAGGATCTCATCCGAGACTCCGAACAACCTTCGGGTTACCGCATACTAATATCTCTATAACCCTAGCGTCACCGAACCTTAAGTGTGTAGACCCTACGGGTTCGGGAGACACGCAGACATGACCGAGACGACTCTCCGGTCAATAACCAACAGCGGGATCTGGATACCCATGTTGGCTCCCACATGCTCCTCGATGATCTCATCGGATGAACCACGATGTCGAGGATTCAATCAATCCCGTACGCAATTCCCTTTGTCTATACCTTGTTCAATCTCGTTACCGGCAAGTCTCTTTACTCGTTTCCGTAACACATCATCCCGTGAACAACTCCTTGATCACATTGAGCTCATTATGATGATGTCCTACCGAGTGGGCCCAGAGGTACCTCTCCGTTACATGGAGTGACAAATCCCAGTCTCGATTCGTGCCAACCCAACAGATACTTTCGGAGATACCCGTAGTGCACCTTTATAGCCACCCAGTTACGTTGTGACGTTTGGTGCACCCAAAGCACTCCTACGGTATCCGGGAGTTGCACAATCTCATGGTCTAAGGAAAAGTTACTTGACATTGGAAAAGCTTTAGCAAACGAACTACACGATCTAGTGCTAGGCTTAGGATTGGGTCTTGTCCATCACATCATTCTCCTAATGATGTGATCCCGTTATCAATGACATCCAATGTCCATGGTCAGGAAACCGTAACCATCTATTGATCAACGATCTAGTCAACTAGAGGCTTACTAGGGACATGTTGTGGTCTATGTATTCACACATGTATTATGATTTCCGGATAACACAATTATAGCATGAATAACAGACAATTATCATGAACAAGGAAATATAATAATAACCATTTTATTATTGCCTCTAGGGCATATTTCCAACAGTCTCCCACTTGCACTAGAGTCAATAATCTAGTTACATTGTGATGAATTGAACACCCATAGAGTACTGGTGTTGATCATGTTTTGCTCGTGAAAGAGGTTTAGTCAACGGATCTGCTACATTCAAATCCGTGTGCACTTTACAAATATCTATGTCTCCATCTTGAACATGTTCACGTATGGAGTTGAAGCGATGCTTGATATGCCTGGTCCTTTTGTGAAACCTGGGCTCCTTGGCAAGGGCAATAGCTCCAGTGTTGTCACAGAAGAGAGCCATTGGACCCGACGCATTTGGAATGACTCCTAGGTCGGTGATGAACTCCTTCATCCATACTGCTTCGTGTGCTGCCTCCGAGGCTGCTATGTACTCCGCTTCGCATGTAGAACCCGCCACGACGCTTTGCTTGCAACTGCACCAGCTTACCGCTCCACCATTCAAAATATACACGTATCCGGTTTGTGACTTGGAGTCATCCGGATCTGTGTCGAAGCTAGCGTCGACGTAACCCTTTACGACGAGCTCTTCGTCACCTCCCTATACGAGAAACATATCCTTAGTCCTTTTCAGGTACTTCAGGATGTTCTTGACCGCTGTCCAGTGTTCCTTGCCGGGATTACTTTGGTACCTACCTACCAAACTTACAGCAAGGTTTACATCAGGTCTGGTACACAGCATGGCATACATAATAGACCCTATGGCTGAGGCATAGGGGATGACACTCATCTCTTCTATATCTTTTGCCGTGGTCGGGCATTGAGCCGAGCTCAATTTCACACCTTGCAATACAGGCAAGAACCCCTTCTTGGACTAATCCATATTGAACTTCTTCAATATCTTATCAAGGTATGTGCTTTGCGAAAGACCTATGAGGCGTCTCGATCTATCTCTATAGATCTTGATGCCTAATATATAAGCAGCTTCTCCAAGGTCCTTCATTGAAAAACACTTATTCAAGTAGGCCTTTATACTTTCCAAGAATTCTATATCATTTCCCATCAGCAGTATGTCATCCACATATAATATGAGAAATGCTACAGAGCTCCCACTCACTTTCTTGTAAACACAGGCTTCTCCATAAGTCTGTGTGAACCCAAACGCTTTGATCATCTCGTCAAAGCGAATGTTCCAACTCCGAGATGCTTGCACCAGCCCATAGATTGAGCGCTGGAGCTTGCATACCTTGTCAGCATTCTCAGGGTCGACAACACCTTCCGGTTGTATCATATACAACTCTTCCTTAAGAAAACCATTAAGGAATGCCGTTTTGACGTCCATTTGCCATATCTCATAATCATAGTATGCGGCAATTGCTAACATGATTCTGACGGATTTCAGCTTCGCTACGGGTGAGAAAGTCTCATCGTAGTCAACCCCTTGAACTTGTCGATAACCCTTAGCGACAAGCCGAGCCTTATAGATGGTCACATTACCATCCGCGTCAGTCTTCTTCTTAAAGATCCATTTATTTTCTATGGCTTGCCGATCATCGGGCAAGTCAGTCAAAGTCCATACTTCGTTTTCATACATGGATCCTATCTCGGATTTCATGGCTTCAAGCCATTTGTCGGAATCCGGGCCCGCCATCGCTTCTTCATAGTTCGAAGGTTCACTGTTGTCTAACAACATGATTTCCAGGACAGGATTGCCATACCACTCTGGTGCGGAACGTGTCCTCGTGGACCTTCGAAGTTCAGTGGTAGCTTGATCATGATCGTTATCAATAACTTCCTCTCTAGCCGGTGTAGGCTCCACAGAAACATTTTCCTGTGCTGCGCTACTCTCCGGTTCGAGGGTCATCTCATCAAGCTCCACTTTCCTCCCACTTACTTCTTTCGAGAGAAACTCTTTCTCTAGAAAGGATCCATTCCTGGCAACAAAGATCTTGCCCTCGGATCTTAGGTAGAAGGTATACCCAATAGTTTCCTTAGGGTATCCTATGAATACGCATTTTTCCGACTTGGGTTCGAGCTTCTCTGGTTGAAGTTTCTTCACATAAGCATCGCATCCCCAAACTTTCAGAAACGACAGCTTAGGTTTCTTCCCAAACCATAATTCATACGGTGTCGTCTCAACGGATTTTGACGGTGCCCTATTTAAAGTGAATGCGGCAGTCTCTAAAGCATAACCCCAAAAGGATAGCGGTAAATCGGTAAGAGACATCATAGATCGCACCATATCCAATAGAGTGCGATTACGACGTTCGGACACACCATTACGCCGAGGTGTTCCAGGCGGCGTGAGTTGTGAAATAATTCCACATTTCCTTAAGTGCGTGCCAAATTCATGACTCAAATATTCTCCTCCACGATCTGATCGTAAGAACTTTATTTTCTTGTCACGTTGATTCTCAACCTCACTCTGAAATTCCTTGAACTTTTCAAAGGTCTCAGACTTGTGCTTCATCAAGTAGACATACCCATATCTACTCAAATCATCGGTGAGGGTGAGAACATAACGATAACCACCGCGAGCCTCAACACTCATTGGACCACACACATCAGTATGTATGATCTCCAATAAGTTGGTTGCTCGCTCCATTGTTCCGGAGAACGGAGTCTTGGTCATCTTGCCCAAGAGGCATGGTTCGCATCTGTCAAATGATTCATAATCAAGAGACTCCAAAAGTCCATCTGCATGGAGTTTCTTCATGCGTTTAACACCGATATGACCAAGGCGGCAGTGCCACAAGTATGTGGGACTATCGTTATCAACCTTGCATTTCTTGGCATTCACATTATAAACATGTGTAACATCACGTTCTAGATTCAATAAAAATAAACCATTCACCAGCGGGGCATGACCATAAAACATATCTCTCATATAAATAGAACAACCATTATTCTCAGATTTAAATGAGTAGCCATCTCGCATTAAGCGAGATCCAGATACAATGTTCATGCTCAAAGCTGGTACTAAATAACAATTATTGAGGTTTAAAACTAATCCCGTAGGTAGATGCAGAGGTAGCGTGCCGACGGCGATCACATCGACCTTGGAACCATTCCCGACGCGCATCGTCACCTCGTCCTTTGCCAGTCTACGCTGATTCCGCAGTTCCTGCTTTGAGTTACAAATATGAGCAACCGCACCGGTATCAAATACCCAGGAACTACTACGAGTGCTGGTAAGGTACACATCAATTACATGTATATCATATATACCTTTGGTATTGCCGGCCTTCTTGTCTGCCAAGTACTTGGGGCAGTTTCGCTTCCAGTGACCGTTTCCCTTGCAATAAAAGCACTCAGTCTCAGGCTTGGGTCCATTCTTCGACTTCTTCCCGGCAGCTGGCTTACCGGGCGCGGCAACTCCCTTGCCGTCCTTCTTGAAGTTCTTCTTACCCTTGCCCTTCTTGAACTTAGTGGTTTTATTCACCATCAACACTTGATGTTCCTTTCTGATCTCTGCCTCCGCTGACTTCAGCATCGCATATACCTCAGGAATGGTCTTTTCCATCCCCTGCATGTTGAAGTTCATCACGAAGCTCTTGTAGCTAGGTGGAAGCGACTGAAGGATTATGTCAACGACCGCGTCATCCGGGAGATTAACTCCCAGCTGAGACAAGCGGCTGTGCAACCCAGACATTTTGAGTATGTGCTCGCTGATAGAACTATTTTCCTCCATCTTACAGCTGTAGAACTTATCGGAGACTTCATATCTCTCGATCCGGGCATGAGCTTGGAAAACCATTTTCAGCTCTTCGAACATCTCATATGCTCCGTGATGCTCAAAACGCTTTTGGAGCCCCGGTTCTAAGCTGAAGAGCATGCCACACTGAACGAAGGAGTAATCATCGGTGCGTGTCTGCCAAACGTTCAAATCGTCTGGCAGTGCTGGGAGAGCAGGTGGGTCACCTAACGGTGCTTCAAGGACATATGATTTCTTGGCAGCTATGAGGATAATCCTCAGGTTACGGACCCAGTCCGCATAGTTGCTACCATCGTCTTTCAGCTTGTTTTTCTCTAGGAACGCGTTGAAGTTGAGGGTAACATTAGCGTTGGCCATTTGATCTACAAGATAGATATGTAACATTTAGACTAAGTTCATGACAATTAAGTTCATCTAATCAAATTATGTAATGAACTCCCACTCAGATAGACATCCCTCTCGTCATCTAAGTGATTACATGATCCGAATTGACTAGGCCGTGTCCGATCATCACGTGAGACGGACTAGTCATCAACGGTGAACATCCCCATGTTGATCGTATCTTCTATACGACTCATGCTCGACCTTTCGGTCTCTTGTGTTCCGAGGCCATGTCTGTACATGCTAGGCTCGTCAAGTCAACCTAAGTGTATTGCTGTGTAAATCTGGCTTACACCCGTTGTATTCGAACGTTAGAATCTATCACACCCGATCAACACGTAGTGCTTCGAAACAACGAACCTTCGCAACGGTGCACAGTTAGGGGGAACACTTTCTTGAAATTTTAGTAAGGGATCATCTTATATATGCTACCGTCGTTCTAAGCAAATAAGATGCAAAAACATGATAAACATCTCATGCAATCAAAATAGTGACATTATATGGCCATTATCACTTTGCTCCTTTTGATCTCCATCTTCGGGGCTCCATGATCATCATCGTCACCGGCATGACACCATGATCTCCATCATCATGATCTCCATCATCGTGTCTTCATGAAGTTGTCTCGCCAACTATTACTTCTACTACTACGGCTAACGGTTAGCAATAAAGTAAAGTAATTACATGGCGAATTTCAATGACACGCAGGTCATATAATAAATTAAGACAACTCCTATGGCTCCTGCCGGTTGTCATACTCATCGACATGCAAGTCGTGATTCCTATTACAAGAACATGATCATCTCATACATCACATATATCATTCATCACATCCTTTGGCCATATCACATCACAAAGCACTTGCTGCAAAAACAAGTTAGACGTCCTCTAATTGTTGTTGCAAGTTTTTACGTGGCTGCTATAGGTTTCTAGCAAGAACATTTCTTAGCTACGCCAAAACCACAACGTGATATGCCAATTTCTATTTACCCTTCATAAGGACCCTGTTCATCGAATCCGATCCGACTAAAGTGGGAGAGACAGACACCCGCTAGCCACCTTATGCAACTAGTGCATGTCAGTCGGTGGAACCTGTCTCACGTAAGCGTACGTGTAAGGTCGGTCCGGGCCGCTTCATCCCACAGTGCCGCCGAATCAAGATAAGACTAGTAACGGCAAGAAGATTGACAAATCGACGCCCACAACTACTTTGTGTTCTACTCGTGCAAGATACTACGCATAGACCTAGCTCATGATGCCACTGTTGGGGAACGTAGCAGAATTTTAAAATTTTCTACGCATCACCAAGATCAATCTATGGAGTCATCTAGCAACGAGTGAGAGGGGAGTGTATCTACATACCCTTGTAGATCGCGAGCGGAAGCGTTCAAGAGAACGGGGTTGATGGAGTCGTACTCGTCGTGATCCAAATCACCGATGACCGAGCGCCGAACGGACGGCACCTCCGCGTTCAACACACGTACGGAGCAGAGACGTCTCCTCCTTCTTGATCCAGCAAGGGGGGAGGAGAGGTTGATGGAGATCCAGCAGCACGACGGTGTGGTGGTGGAAGCAGCGGGATTTCAGCAGGGCTTCGCCAAGCGCTACTGGAGAAGGAAGAGGTGTCACGGGAGGGAGAGGGAGGCGCCAGGGGCTGAGCTGTTTCTCCCATGCACCTCCCCACTATATATAGGGGTGGAGGGGGCTGGTTTCTTGCCCTCCAAGTCCATTGGGGCGTTGGCAAAGGTGGAAGGAAAGAAATCCCATCCTTTCCCTTCCCCACCGATTGTTATCCCCCTTTTTTAGGGATCTTGATCTTATCCCTTCGGGATATGATCTTATTCCTTCTAAGGGGGAATCTTGGTGCGCCTTGACTAGGGGTGTGGGGCCTTGCCCCCACTACCCACGTTCATGTGGGTCCCCCCATGCAGGTGGGCCCCACTCCGGAACCTTCTAGAACCTTCTCGGTACAATACCGAAAAATCCCGAACATTTTCCGGTGGCCAAAATAGGACTTCCCATATATAAATCTTTACCTCCGGACCATTCCGGAACTCCTCGTGACGTCCAGGATCTCATCCGACACTCCGAACAACCTTCGGGTTACCGCATACTAATATCTCTATAACCCTAGCGTCGCCGAACCTTAAGTGTGTAGACCCTACGGGTTCGGGAGACACGCAGACATGACCGAGACGACTCTCCGGTCAATAACCAACAGCGGGATCTGGATACCCATGTTGGCTCCCACATGCTCCTCGATGATCTCATCGGATGAACCACGATGTCGAGGATTCAATCAATCCCGTACGCAATTCCCTTTGTCTATCGGTACGATACTTGCCCGAGATTCGATCGTCGGTATCTCGATACCTTGTTCAATCTCGTTACCGGCAAGTCTCTTTACTCGTTTCCGTAACACATCATCCCGTGAACAACTCCTTGATCACATTGAGCTCATTATGATGATGTCCTACCGAGTGGGCCCAGAGGTACCTCTCCGTTACATGGAGTGACAAATCCCAGTCTCGATTCGTGCCAACCCAACAGATACTTTCGGAGATACCCGTAGTGCACCTTTATAGCCACCCAGTTACGTTGTGACGTTTGGTGCACCCAAAGCACTCCTACGGTATCCGGGAGTTGCATAATCTCATGGTCTAAGGAAAAGTTACTTGACATTGGAAAAGCTTTAGCAAATGAACTACACGATCTAGTGCTAGGCTTAGGATTGGGTCTTGTCCATCACATCATTCTCCTAATGATGTGATCCCGTTATCAATGACATCCAATGTCCATGGTCAGGAAACCGTAACCATCTATTGATCAACGAGCTAGTCAACTAGAGGCTTACTAGGGACATGTTGTGGTCTATGTATTCACACATGTATTACGATTTCCGGATAACACAATTATAGCATGAATAACAGACAATTATCATGAACAAGGAAATATAATAATAACCATTTTATTATTGCCTCTAGGGCATATTTCCAACACGTGATGTGCGGTGTCGGGTCCTGGTCTTCAATCCCATTGATCGGGTCTTCTGACGATCCAGCGCGGCAGTCGGGATAAGTGGGGTCACTGATAGGTCTCTACCCAGCCTAGACTAAACAGTTTAGGATATGTAGGTAATTATCAATAGTAGGTCACAATGAACAGGCTATGCATCAGAATAGGTAAAGCAGCAGCAGCAGCAGTAATTCTAATGCAAGCATGAGAAATTTAGAATGGGCGATATCGGTATGCTCAAGGGAGGGGCTTGCCTGGTTGCTCGGCGGCAAGGGCAAGGTCGTCTATGGTGTCTTCGGGATCCGGAGCTGCGTCGGTCTCGGGGACGACGTCAGGGTCGGGGGCTATCGAGAGAGAAGAGGGGGAGGAAACAGTATAAATATATAGCAAACATGAGCATGACAAATACGATACACGGTGCTAGGGGTAGTCTAACGCGGCATCACACGTAACAGACGGAGCGGGAGAATATCTGACGATATTTCCCGGGTCTTTGGAATTATCGGACAGAGGATAAGAGGGGAACGGTTGCAAGTTCGGATAGTTAGGGACGCGTGGCGGGCGAACGGACCGCGTATTCAGATTCGTCTCGTCGTTCTGAGCAACTTTCATGTACAAAGTATTTTCATCTGAGCTACGGATTATTTTATATGATTTTCTAAAGATTTTATTAATTTCTGGAATTTAATTAATTATTTAAATTAACATTATCCGAAACAGTGTCTTGCTGACGTCAGCATGACGTCAGCATGACGTCAGGACCAGTGGGTCCCACCTGTCATAGGCTGTTAGGTTAATTAGTGATTAACTAATTAAATTACTGTTTAATTAACACTAACTACTTAATTAAATTAACCTAATCAGGATTAATTAACTAATTATTTAATTAATTAGTTTAATTATTTTTATTTTTATTTTTATTATTTTCCTAAAACGTTTTTGGGGCTGGGCCCCGTCTGTCAGCGGCACAGGGGGGCAGGGCCCACCGGTCAGTGGCACGTGGCCACGGGCGCGGGTGACGGGCGCGCGGTGCGTGCGCGCGGGCGCGCGGCGGGGCGCGGCGACGGGCCGCAGAGCGGCAGCGCGGTGCGTGGGAGCGGGCTCGCGCGTGCGCGCGCGCGGCGAACGGTGGGCGGCTTGGGGCGGAGCAGGGGACGAGGCGACGGGGAAGGGTGAGGCCGTGCGCGAGCGGGACTGGCGGCGACGTGCGGGCGCGGCGTCAGGGAGAGAAGAGAGGAGAGGGGCGCGGCTCACAGGGGGCCGGACGGGGATGATGGCGAGGCGAGGAAGCGACGGCGACGATGCGGCCGAGTCGGCGACGGCGTCGGGCAGCGGCGACGGGTGCGAGCGCTCGCTGAGGCGATTCGGGGAGGAGACGGGGAGGCGAGGTCCCGGCGACGGCGTCCGAGCGCGGGCGGCGAGGCGGAAGCGAGCGCGAGCAGCGGCGGGGAGCGCGGCGACGGGCGACGGGATCGGGGCGCCTCTGCCCCGGTCCGATCCAGGGGAGGGGGGTCGAGTGGAGGAGGCGGTAGGAGAGGCGACAGGCGAGGCAGATAGGCGCGGGGAGGCGGTCGGGGACGGCCGGCGAGGTGGAGGGGCGACGTCGGGGACGGCTTCGGGCGACGGTGAGGTGGCGCCGGGCGCCGAGGGCGCGGTGAGGCGCGGGGTTGCGAGCGTGGCAAGGAGGAGGAGGCGGCGGCGGCGGGCAGGCAGGCCGGCGATGGCGTCGGGGAGCCGGCGACGGGCGCCGACGGCGCGGGCGACGGGTTCGATCCCGATCCAGAATTTCTGGATCGGGGGGGGGAGGGAGAGGAGCGAGGGGGGGGGGGATTAGGGTTACGGGGGTGGGGGGTAGCCGGCTATGTAGGCGCCGGCTGGGCCGGCCTGCGGCCCGGTGGCTTGCTGGGCCGAGGCCCAGTCGGGGGGGGGGGGGTGTTCTCCTTTTTTTTTCTTTTTTCTTTTTTTTGTGCTTTTTTTATTCCTTTTTCTGTTTTGTCTTTTATTTTTAGTCCAAAACTTTTGTAAAATATGAGACTTGCTCCATTATTTACAGTGATTATCTGTCACTGCTAGAAATTGGTTTGGGGTCCATATCTTTTTGTTTGGATTTTATTTAAATTGAAAAAGGATTAAACAGTGTTATGTTGCTGCTGTTCCTTGTTGTTCGAGTCCTTTTACAATTCCAACAAATGTTGCAATCATTTTTATAAATGCTATGAGAATATTGGCAACATGATGCACATTTTAGTTTTCAGGTTCAGGCAACTTTTATTTTCCACTTTCACTTAAATTTGAATTTTGAGTTAGGAGTTGAAAAGCATTATGATGCAAATGATGATCGTGCACTGTTAATCATGCTGACTTGGCATTATCAAAATGGAATTACTGTAGTTAACCACTGGGGGTGTTACATGAAATGCCTTTGTAACAGATAAGTTTTCGTCCGAAACCCTGATACTTCGAAAGAGATTCTCCATTTTATACACGAAGTGCTTCCAGTTTTTGCCGTAAACCTCCCAAATTTTTAGCACATGCTATGTGGGTGAAATAATGATACCATGCCAACTTTCAACCTTTTCAGAGTTCATTTGTAGTGCTTTTCAATTTCAAGGTCATTTAGCTCAAAAAAATCATTAAATGCATGAAAAATAGCAAATGAAGTCAGAAAGGGTTGAAAATTGATGACATGGCTTTGAATGGTGCATACTAAACACACAAAAAGTCTGGAGTTGAAATAAGTCATAAAAAATGAAATGCCTTTGTAACAGATGAGTTTTCGTCCGAAACCCTGATACTTCGAAAGAGATTATCCATTTTGTACATGAAGTGCATCCAGTTTTTGCCGTAACCCTCTCAACTTTTTAGCACATGCTATGTGGGTGAAATGATGATACCGTGCCAACTTTCAACCTTTTCAGAAATCATTTGTAGTGCTTTTCAATTTCAGGGTCATTAAGATAAAAAAAAATCAGTAAATGCATGAAAAATAGCAAATGAAGTCAGAAAGGGGTGAAAATTGATGACGTTGCTTTCAATGGTGCATACTGAATGCACAAAAAGTCAGGAGTTGAAATAAGTTATAAAAAATGAAATGCCTTTGTAACAGATGAGTTTTCGTGCGAAACCCTGATACTTCGAAAGGGATTGCCCATTTTGTACACGAAGTGCATCCAGTTTTTGCCGTAACCCTCTCAACTTTTTAGCACATGCTATGTGGGTGAAATGATGGTACCATGCCAACTTTCTATCTTTTCAGAGTTCATTTTTAGTGCTTTTCAATTTCAGGGTCATTTAGCTAAAATAAATCAGTAAATGCATGAAAAGTAGCAAATGAAGTCAGAAAGGGTTGAAAATTGATGATGTGGCTTTGAATGGTGCATACTGAATGCACAAAAAGTCTGGAGTTGAAATAAGTTATAAAAAATGAAATGCCTTTGTAACAGATAAGTTTTCGTCCGAAACCCTGATACTTCGAAAGAGATTGTCCATTTTGTACACGAAGTGCATCCAGTTTTTGCCGTAACCCTCTCAACTTTTTAGCACATGCTATGTGGGTGAAATGATGATACCATGCCAATGTTCAACCTTTTCAGAGTTCATTTGTAGTGCTTTTCAATTTCAGGGTCATTTAGCTCAAAAAAATCAGTAAATGCATGAAAAATAGCAAATGAAGTCAGAAAGGGTTGAAAATTGACGACATGGCTTTGAATGGTGCATACTGAACACACAAAAAGTCTAGAGTTGAAATAAGTTATAAAAATGAAATGCCTTCGTAACAGATGAGTTTTCGTCCGAAACCCTGATACTTCGAAAGAGATTGTCCATTTTGTACACGAAGTGCGTCCAGTTTTTGCCATAAAATTCGCAAATTTTGAGCACATGCTATGTGGATGAAATGATGATACCATGCCAACTTTCAACCTTTTCAGAGTTCATTTGTAGTGCTTTTCAATTTCTGGGTCATTTAGCTCAAAAAAATCAGTAAATGCATGAAAAATAGCAACTGAAGTCAGAAAGGGTTGAAAATTGATGACATGGCTTTGAATGGTGCATACTGCAGACACAAAAAGTATGGAGTTGAAATAAGTCATAAAAAATGAAATGCCTTTGTAACAGATGAGTTTTCGTCCGAAACCCTGATACTTCGAAAGAGATTGTCCATTTTGTATATGAAGTGCATCCAGTTTTTGCCCTAACCCTCTCAACTTTTTAGCACATGCTGTGTGGGTGAAATGATGATACCATGCCAACTTTCAACCTTTTCAGAAATCATTTGTATTGCTTTTCAATTTCAGGGTCATTAAGCTAAAAAAATCAGTAAATGCATGAAAAATAGCAAATGAAGTCAGAAAGGGGTGAAAATTGATGACGTGGCTTTCAATGGTGCATACTGAATGCACAGAAAGTCTGGAGTTGAAATAAGTTATAAAAAATGAAATGCCTTTGTAACAGATGAGTTTTCGTCCAAAACCCTGACACTTCGAAAGAGATTGTCCATTTCAAACACGAAGTGCATCCAGTTTTTGCCGTAACCCTCTCAACTTTTTAGCACATGCTATGTGGGTGAAATGATGATACCATGCCAACTTTCAATCTTTTCCGAGTTCATTTTTAGTGCTTTTCAATTTCAGGGTCATTTAGCTCAAAAAATTCAGTAAATGCATGAAAAGTAGCAAATGAAGTCAGAAACGGTTGAAAATTGATGATGTGGCTTTGAATGGTGCATACTGAATGCACAAAAAGTCTGGAGTTGAAATAAGTTATAAAAAATGAAATGCCTTTGTAACAGATAAGTTTTCGTCTGAAACCCTGATACTTCGAAAGAGATTCTCCATTTTATACACGAAGTGCTTCCAGTTTTTGCCGTAAACCTCTTAAATTTTTAGCACAAAATGCCTTGTGGTGAATGAATGAGACCATAGTCCAACTTCACCAAAGCCTGTTCACGAATCATTTGTATTAAGCGGTTCCAATATTCAGGGTCATTAACATAAAAACCATCAAAGTAAATGCATGACAACAAAATGAAGCAACATGAAGTCAAAAGGGGTGAAAAAATTGATGAACGCTGGCTGCAATGTGCATACTGAATGCACAGTAAAAGGCGGGGGAAAGTTATTAAATAAAGTTATCAGAAATAGAACTGCCCTGATTGTAAACAAGATGAGTTATTCGTCCAAAAACCACTAGACACTGATCGACGAGAGATTTGTCCATTTCAAACCAATAGGAGAAAAGAAAGGTTCAAACGACGATACAGTGCAATCCGGAGTTTTATGCGTAACACCACTCGAGTCAAAACTTTGTATTTAGCCGACAATGCATACTGATGAGTGGGGTGACAATGATGATACCAGAGACCCGGAGGGCGTTATCTGGATGATTCCGAGTTCATTTTTTTAGTGCTTTTTCAAGTTCAATTTCAAGCAGGGTCATGCATAGAGCATCGAAAGTGCCGTAAATGCATGTAAAAAGTGAGAATGAAGTCGACGAACAGAGTGGAAACATTAGGCTGAGAGTTTCTTTGAATGGTAGCTATCACTGAAGGCACCAAAAGGACAGTCTGAGAGTTGAAAGAGTTATCAAAAAAAATGCCTTTGTAAACAATAAGTTGAAATCGCTGAAACCCTATAGCTTGGAGCAGGGTGTAAGATTTCGAAAGCGGATTCTATCCGCGTGGCGGATGTTTAGCAAGAAAACCCAAAGTGGCTTCCAGTTTTTGTCGCGATGTAAACCCATCGGGAGGTTAAAGTTTATCTTAGACCATGCTCGTGTGGGGTGAAATCAATGGATGGAACCGATGACCAAACGTCATTCAAACCTTGTATCAGAGTAGTCAGACCAGTGACTGGTAGGCTTTTCAAGTTCAAGGTAATTTAGACTCAAAAAAAAAACTCATTAAACTGAGGTGGAACAATATACAAATGGAATCAGAAAGGGTGAAATTGATGACATGGCTTTGAAGTGGTGCAATACTGAAAAAGCCAAAAAAATGTCTGGGAAATATTGAAAGAATCAATAAAAATGACAGTCCTTGGAACGATGAGTTGTTCGTTCCGAAAAAGCCTGAATACTTCTTGAGAGAGAGACTTAAGGATTCCATTTTTTTCACATGAAGTGCAATCCATTTTTGCCCAGAACCCTCAATCAACTCTTATGTTAAGCACTGACTATGTGTGAAATGTGCTCTTAATGATGATACCAATGCCAACTGTTCAACCTTTTCAGAAATCATATTTGTAGTGCTTTTCAATGTATCAGGGTCGGTAATTAAGCTCAAAAAAATCAATCCGTAATCAATAGAAAAATACAAATGAAGTCAGAAAGGGGTGAAATTGTGACGTGTTTGCAATGGGTGCATACTGATGCACAAAGTCACAGGTGAGGTTGGAATAATCTAAAAAAATAAAGCCTTTAGTAACAGAGAGTTTCATGCGCAAAAACCGCTGTTGAAATCTTCGAGAGGGATTGTCCATTTTGATACATGAAAGTGCCATGCCAGTTAACTAACCCTTCAACTTTTTAGCACTGCTTGTGGGTGAGAACATGAGGGACCAGTGCCAACTTTCAAACACGTTTCATCAGAGTTCTGTTGTAGTAGCTTTTCAATTCAAGGTCATTATTAGGTCCAGAAAACACATCTGTTACATGCATGAAAAATAGCAAATGACAGTCAGAAAGGGTTGAAATTAATGGCGTGGCTTTGTGAATGGTGTGCATACTGGAAATGCACAAGAAAAGTGCTGGAGATTTGCACAATGAAGTTATAAAAAAATGAAATGCCTTTTGGACAGATAGGTTTTCTCTGTGAACCCCTGATACATTCGAAAGGATTGTCCATTTTGTCACGAAGTGCATCCAGTTTATTTCCGAACCTCTTCAAATTTTTAGCACATGCTATGTGGCTAAATGATGATACCATGCCAACTTTCAACCTTTTCAGAATCATTTGTAGGGCTTTTCAATTTCAGTGGTCATTAAGACTCAAAAAAATAAGTAAATGCATGAAAAGTAATGAGCAAAGAAGTCAGAAAGGGTGAAATTGAATGAGACGTGGCTTTTCAAGTGGTGCTACTGAATGCACCAAAAATTCTAGAGTTAAATAAGTTATAAAAAAATGAAATGCCTTGAACTGATGATTTTTCGTCCGAAACCCTTATCGATCAAAGAGATTGGTCCATTTTTACACGAAGTGATCCAGTTTTTTGCCGTAACACTCTACCTTTTTCGACATCTGCTATGGTGGGTGAACTGATGATACCATGCCAAACTTTCTACTTTTCAGAGTTCATTTTAGTGCTTTTCATTTCAAGGGTACATTTAGCTAAATGAATATCGTAAATGCATGAAAGTAGCAAATGATAGTCAGAAAGGGTTGAAAATGATGCATGTGGCTTTGAATGGTGCCTATAGACTGCACAAAAGTCTGGAGTTGAACTAAAGTTAAATAAAAAATGAAATGCCTTTGTAAAGCATACAGTTTTCAGTCCGAAAACCCTGATACTTCGAAAGAGATTTCCATTTTTACACGAAGTGCATCCGTTTTTGGCCGTAACCCTCTCAACTTTTAGCACATGCTAGTGGGTTTGAAATGAGTGTCCATGCCAATGATTCACCTTTTCAGACGTTCATTGTGTAGTGCTTTCAATTTCCACGGGTCATTTAGCTCAAAAAAATCAGTTAAATGCATGAAAGGCATAGCAAATGAAGTCACAACAAGCGTTGAAAATTGATGAACATGGCTGTGGAATGGGTGAGATACTGAACACACAAAAAGTCTAAGAAGTATAGTAATAAAAATAAATATGAATAGCCTTTGTAACACGATGAAGGTTTTCTCGATCCGAAATGGCCCTGATACTGATCAAGATTCTTACCTTTGTCACGAAGTCCCTTGCCAGTCGTTTGCCATAAAGCTATCGCAAAATTTTGAGCCAGCATTTGGTATGAGTGGGTGAACATGCACTGATACATGCCACTTTCAACCTTTTCAGACGTTCTTTGTAGTGCTTTCAATTTGCGGTCATTTAGCTCAAAAAAATCGAGACATCAGTAAATGATAAAATATCAAATGAAGGTACACGTGAAAGGGTGGAAAATTGATGGAAATCGGCTTGAAGGTGCATACTGAACATTCAAAATGGGTCGGAGTTGAAATGAAATGTCATTAAAAACGAAATTCGCCTTGTAACAGATGGTTATTTCCGTCCGAAACCACTGATACTTTCGAAAGAGATGTCCAATTTGCTGATATGAAGTCATCAGTTTTTCCGTAACCCTCTCAATCTTTTAAGCTGCACTGCTGGTGGTTGATTGTGAAATGATGAACATGCAACTTTCAACCTTTTCAGAAATCAATTGTATTGCTTTTCAATTTTCATCCAGGGTATAAGCTAAAAAAATCAGTAACGTAAAGTAAGCATGAAAAATAGCAAATGAAGTCAGAAAGCGGTGAAAATTGATGACGTGGCTCTGCAAGTGGTGCCAACTGAAGTGACAACAAAAAGTTGGAGTTGTTGAAATAAAGTTATAAAAAATGAAATGCCTTTTGTAAAAGATGAGTTTTCGCTCCGTAAACCCTGATACTTCGAAAGAGATTGGCCTTTCGAACAGCACGAAGTGCATCCGTTTTTGCCTAAACCTCCTCAACGTTTTAGCACCCCATGCATGTGGCTGTGAAATGATGTTATAACATCCAACTTTTCACTTTTCCGAGTTCATTTTTTATAGTGCTTTCAATTTTCAGGGTCATTTGCTCAAAAATTTCACTAAAATGCATAAAGTACGCAAATGATCAGGAGGAAGAGTAAACGGTTGAAAAATGATGATGTGCTTTGAATGGTGCATATTGGATATGCAAAAAAGTCTGAGTGAAACTACAGTTATAAAAAATGAATGCCTTTGTAACAGATATAGTTTTAGTCCGAAACCCTGAATAACTTCGAAAGAGAGTTGGCCATTTTGTACACAAGTGCATCCGTTTTTGCCGTAACCCTCTCTAAGCTTTTTAGCACATGCTATGTGGGTGAATGTATGATCCATGCCAACGTTCAACCTTTTCAGAGTTCAATTTGTTAGTGCCTTTTCAATTTCAGGGGTCATTATAGCTCAAATAAAAAATGAGTAGTGTCAAATCATTGGAAAATAAATGAAGTCGACGACGAAATGGTTGAAAAATTGATGGCTGGTGGCTTTGAATTGTGCATACTGAATGCACAAAAAGATGGAGTTGAAATAAGTTAGAAAATGAAATGCCTTTGTAACAGATAAGTTTTGTCCGAACCATGGATACTTCGAAAGAAAGATTTCCATTTTATACACAGAGTGCTTCGTTTTTCACGTAAAACCTCTTCAATTTTTAGCCAGCTATGTGGGTGAAATGATGACCCATGCCAACTTCAACCTTTCAGAGTTCATTTGTAGTGGCTTTCATTTCCAAGGTATTTAGCTCAAAAAAATCATAATGCCATTGAAAATAGCACCAATGAAGTCAAAAGGGTGAAAATTGAATGATGTTGGATTTGAAGTGCATACTGAACACACAAAAAGTCTGGATGAGTTGAAATTTGAATGTCATAAAAAATTAATGCCTTTGTAACAGATGATTTTCGTCCGAAACCTGATACTTCGAAGAGATTGTCCATTTTGTACAGAAGTGCATCCAGTTTTTGCCCCTAAAATCAAATTTTAGCACATGCTATGTGGGTGTGAAATGATGATACCATGCCAACTTTCAAACCTTTTCAGAGTTCATTTGTAGTGCTTTTCAATTTCAGGTCATTTGCTCAAAAAAATCTGTTGCATGAAAAATAGCAAATGAAGTCAGAAAGGGTGAAAATTGATGATGGCTTGAATGGTGCATACTGAACACACAAAAGTCTGGAGTTGAAATAAGTTATAAAAAATGAAATGCTTTGTAACAGATGAGTTTTCGTCCGAAACCTGATACTTCGAAAGAGATTGTCCATTTTGTACAGAAGTGCATCCAGTTTTGCCGTAACCCTCTCAACTTTTAGCACATGCTTGTGGGTGAAATGATGATACCATGCCAACTTTCAACCTTTTCAGAATTCCTTTGTAGTGCTTTTCAATTTCAGGGTCATTATGCTAAAAAAATCAAGTAAATGCATGAAATAGCAAATGAAGTCAGAAAGGGTTGAAATTGATGCAGTGCTTTAATGGTGCTACTGAACACACAAAAAGTCTGAGTTGAAATAAGTTATAAAAATGAAATGCCTTTGTAACAGATGAGTTTTCGTCCGAAAACCCTGATACTTCGAAAGAGATTGTCCATTTTGTACACGAAGTGCATCCAGTTTTTGCCGTAACCCTCTCAATTTTTAGCACATGCTATGTGGGTGAAATGATGATACCATGCCAACTTTCAACTTTTCAGAGTTCATTTTAGTGCTTTTCAATTTCAGGTCATTTAGCTCAAAAAAATCAGTAAATGCTGAAAATAGCAAATGAGTCAGAGAAAGGGTGTGAAAATTGATGATGGCTTTGAATGGTGCATACTGAATGACACAAAAAGTCTGGAGTTGAAATAAGTTATAAAAAATGAAATGCCTTTGTAACAGATAGTTTCGTCCGAAACCTGATACTTCGAAGAGATGTCCATTTATCACGAAGTGCATTCAGTTTTGCGTAACCTCTCAAATTTTTAGCACATGCTATGTGGGGTGAAATATGATACCATGCCAACTTTCAACCTTTTCAGAGTTCATTTGTAGTGCTTTTCAATTCAGGTCATTTAGCTCAAAAAAATCATAAATGCATGAAAAATAGCAAATGAAGTCAGAAAGGGTTGAAAATTGATGACATGGCTTTGAATGGTGCATACTGAACACACAAAAAGTCTGGAGTTGAAATAAGTATAAAAAATGAAATGCCTTTGTAACAGATGAGTTTTCGTCCGAAACCTGATCTTCGAAAGAGATTGTCCATTTTGTACGAAAGTGCATCCATTTTTGCAGTAACCCTCTCAACTTTTAGCACATGCTATGTGGGTGAAATGATGTACCATGCCAACTTTCAACTTTTCAGATTCATTTGTAGTGCTTTTCAATTTCAGGGTCATTAGTAAAAAAATCAGTAAATGCATGAAAATAGCAAATGAGTCAGAAAGGGTGAAAATTGATGACGTGGCTTTAATGGTGCATACTGAATGCACAAAAGTCGGAGTTGAAATAAGTTAAAAAATGAAATGCCTGTAACAGATGAGTTTTCGTCGCAAACACTGTACTTCGAAAAGAGATTGTCCATTTTGTACACGAAGTGCATCCAGTTTTTGCCGTAACCTCTCACACCTTTTAGCACATGCCATGTGGTGAAATGTGGTACCATGCCAACTTTCAACCTTTTCAGAGTTCATTTGAGTGCTTTTCAATTTCAGGTCATTTAGCTACAAAAAATCATGTAATGCATGAAAATAGCAAATGAAGTCAGAAAGGGTTGAAAATGATGACTGGCTTGAATGGTGCATACTGAAAGCACAAAAGTCTGGAGTTGAAATAAGTTATAAAAATGAAATGCCTTTTAACAAATGATGTTTTCGTCCGAAACCTGATACTTCGAAAGAGATTGTCCATTTTGTACACGAAGTGCATCCAGTTTTTGCCGTAACCCTCTCAACTTTTAGCACATGCTATGTGGGTGAAATGATGATACCATGCCAACTTTCAACCTTTCAGAGTTCTTTGTAGTGCTTTTCAATTTCAAGGTCATTAGGTCAAAAAAATAGTAAATGCAGAAAAATAGCAAATGAAGTAAACAGAAAGGGTTGAAAATTAGCGTGGCTTTGAATGGTGCATACTGAATGCACAAAAAGTCTGGAGTTGAAATAAGTATAAAAAATGAAATGCCTTTGTAACAGATGAGTTTTCGTCCGAACCTGATACTTCGAAAGAGGATTCCATTTTGTACATGAAGTGCATCCAATTTTTGCCGTAACCCTCTCAACAACTTTAGCGCATGTATGTGGGTGAAATGATGATACCATGCCAACTTTCAATCTTTCAGAATTCATTTTTAGTGCTTTTCAATTTCAGGGTCATTTGCTAAAAATCAGGTAAATGCATGAAAAAGAGAAATGAAGTAAAATGGTGCATACTGAACACACAAAAAATCTGGAGTTGAAATAAGTCATAAAAAATGAAATGCCTTTGTAACAGATGAGTTTTCGTCCGAAACCATGATACTTCGAAAGAGATTATCCATTTTGTACATGAAGTGCATCCAGTTTTTGCCGTAACCCTCTCAACTTTTTAGCACATGCTATGTGGGTGAAATGATGATACCATGCCAACTTTCAACCTTTTCAGAAATCATTTGTAGTGCTTTTCAATTTCAGGGTCATTAAGCTCAAAAAAATCAGTAAATGCATGAAAAATAGCAAATGAAGTCAGAAAGGGGTGAAAATTGATGACGTTGCTTTCAATGGTGCATACTGAATGCACAAAAAGTCAGGAGTTGAAATAAGTTAAAAAAAATGAAATGCCTTTGTAACAGATGAGTTTTCATGCGAAACCCTGATACTTCGAAAGGGATTGTCCATTTTGTACATGAAGTGCATCCAGTTTAACCCTCTCAACTTTTTAGCACATGCTATGTGGGTGAAATGAGGGACCATGCCAACTTTCAACCGTTTCAGAGTTCGTTTGTAGTACTTTTCAATTTCAAGGTCATTTAGGTCAAAAAAATTAGTAAATGCATGAAAAATAGCAAATGAAGTCAGAAAGGGTTGAAAATTAATGGCGTGGCTTTGAATGGTGCATACTGAATGCACAAAAAGTCTGGAGTTGAAATAAGTTATAAAAAATGAAATGCCTTTGTAACAGATGAGTTTTCGTCCGAAACCCTGATACTTCGAAAGAGATTGTCCATTTTGTACACGAAGTGCATCCAGTTTTATCCGTAAACCTCTCAAATTTTTAGCACATGCTATGTGGCTGAAATGATGATACCATGCCAACTTTCAACCTTTTCAGAAATCATTTGTAGTGCTTTTCAATTTCAGGGTCATTAAGCTCAAAAAGCAACTAGGATTTTGCGGCTCAAAGCATCAGCCATTACTAAGGCCCTTGTACCAGGGGGGTATAGTAAATACCCACAATTCATAGTCCGCAAGGCGCTCATATCCATGCTTGCGTGACGGATTCAGAGATGGCTGAGTGAAACAGTATCCTCAGACTTTTATGATCCGTGATATCTCACAACGATTACCGAGAAGTAATGCTCGCCATATTAAACATGCAATGCATAGATGACAGCAGCTGCTACCGCGAGATCCAGGTACGGATAATTCTCGTATGGGCGGCGAACTGAACGACGAGCCATAAGCAATCCTTTCACGCCTAATTGCATTCAGGTACGACACGCCTAACTTACGGGATGCGCACACTAAATTGCACGAAGGTCCCTTTACGGTGAATCTGCCAGTAGCAGTACTTGGGCGACGTTAGCTTGATCTTGAGTGTTTGTGAAGCTTCCTGACATCTTTTGTCTGTCCATTCAAATTAACGCCCTTTGTGAAGCAGATCAGTCAAAGCTTACAACTCTTAGTAAAAATTCCTCGAAAAACGACGGCAAAATGCAAGATCCAGAAACTTCTCCCACTTGCTTGACCGTTGTCTCGGAGGAGTCCCAGTACAAGTATAGCCCTGAACCTCGTTCGGTTAACGCAATGGCCACTCTTCGAAATCCACATGGCGAGCTATGTCACTTCAGACACACCAAATTCCACATGTTAGAATATGTTGGCATGACAGTTTGGGGTTTCGGAGCTCGTTCCAGTACAAGCGAGTTTTTTCGGCATGTTCTTCATTCTTATCGTTGAATTAAACCAAAATATCACTAGATATACACGACGAACTTTGTCGAGTAATCCATGAGTGGGATGTAATTTCATCAGTATGGAAAATTGGCTGGAGCATTGGTGTTATGCCAATGGGACATGACAGTGACTCATTAAGAGCCATAGACGTAGTAACAAAAGCAGTCTCGGAAATCCTCTTCACGAACACGTGATCTGAGGATACCCAATCTCAAATCAAGCTTAGAGAATATCGGAGGTACAAACAAGTGATGCGTACAAATCATGGATCGAGGACGCGGGCTGGTGCATTTCGAAATGGTTGATTGGGCGAAATTCCTTGCATACAGGGTCCGGCCACCTCGCTTCTCTGTAACGAAGAGTGAAGGTGCTCCCCAAGCAGAGGAACTGGGGCGGATTGAACCTTCTTACAGTCGACGTGTCGACTTCTTCCTAGATTCCACATAGGTTGATGGTGAGGCATCTATAAGGATAAGGCGCTTCGCAATAGAGTTGTGCCAAGGCTTCAAGGTCGATGACAACATCAGACAGGCTCTAGCAGGGGGTATTCCTGGAAGTTCTTTCATGGAATACATCTGAATTTAGATCACGAAACAATGCGCAACGTTCTCGATGTCTTCAAGAGTGTGAAGCATTTCAAGGCATTCAGAATAATGTGATGCTTCGGCGTTCCTGAATGGTCGAGCCGAGTAATCTGAGTGTCTGTCCGAAGGTGAGATGAGGCTGGCTGTCTTAGCAGCAGACTCATCCAATCAAGCATTATGGGCTGCAACCAGTGTCATCCCATACCGGAATTGATGTCTATGTCGGGAAGGCCAAGTCAGAAGGGAAGCCGAGAATATCAACCTTCAATCTTCGGATTGATGTTGTGACTTACCACGGTTTGCACCACTTGGACCGGGAGTGAATATCTCTATGGTGTGGGCAATAACTTCTAGAGGGAGCTTCATTCCGCTGGGCAAAGTGTTGGGGGAGACACAAAGAATGTGATGCCCGGAATCAAAGAGACAGAAGCCAACTGAATTAACGTGACAGACGTTCCCTCACGATTTTTGGAGACTCACGAGCTCTCCCTTTGACGTGAGGACCCTGGCCTCGGTCCAATCAGAGGACATCTTTGGCCTTTTACGATTTCCTACCAACATGGGTTCCGATGGGCCCTTCGTACGACATCAGGAGCGACGTGGTGCACGTCCTAGGAGAAAGAAAAAAACGTAACATTCAGGCGCTCCACTCATAACCGATGCTGTATCGGTCTGGGAACGGCAGACGAGGTGGCACCCATATGACGGCCTTGGTGTGGAGCAGTGTCCGGTGGTGAACATTGTTGGGATTCCCGACTCGTCGTTTTGGAACAGGACTGACCCGATGAGGCCAGCTTCCATGAGTTGGCGCTTGAGCGGATCTCCTGGCCATTTCAGTCAGAGCTGATTTCTTCAACTGGGAAAGATTTGTTGACAAGTCGTGCGTAGTTGTGCAATCATGGACTGCAAGGCGAGTAGTTTTAAATGTCAAGACACTAGTTACTTCCGGAATTATCTGCTTGCGGGCGTCGTGCAGACGTCAGTCTCATCAAGCATACGGAAAGCGGTACCACTTCGAGAAATTTCCTCTGATATTCACCACAGTCATGTGCCCTGGTAGTTTTGCGAAACTCCTCTTTTAGTCCATCAGGCCTTGAGGAATGTACCGTTGCACGTAAAAGTCGACTGAAATTCCGGCCAAGTTTGGTTAACGGTTCAACGCAGGCAGACATACCCTTGGGCTTTCCCACCATTGAGCCAGCTGGGCCCTTCGGAGGTGGAATGTCCGAGAGGGTGACGTAACTGTCAAGGAGGCAACATTAGCTTACTCCATTTCAAACAGGAGTGGGCACGAAGCAATCATCAGCATCCATAGGCCATTGGTGGAGTTCGGCGGAAAACAGACGGATTGAGGCGCCGAATTCTGCAGGCAGAGTTATGGAGCAGCGTCTGTTGCTGAGCATTCTGGGTTTTGGAACGAGCCAATACCACCCGGTGCATAAACGACCGGTTACGCCATAACTTGCTGACGGGTGATTTCAAACTGCTGTATCATTGCGGCAATATGGGTGGGCTGTGGAGGATCGTCACAGCCATCGCCAAAATCAAACAGGGGCAATTGTAGGCCCACCTTTTGAGGTAAACTCGTTGCAGAGTGTGACTAGAGAATTATTCATGAAGTAATCACGCACACAGAAGAAGTGCAATAGATTACTTTTCATTTTTTTTCATGTTTTTTTACTGCACCAGACATGTCAAGCCGACAACATAGCCCAGGCTTTAGCAATCCGGCAAAGTTACGACATAGTTGAAAGGAACAAGTAACATCAGCGACGCGCAGGCACTCGATAGGGAAGTCACAACCGAGGACATCAGCAGGACTGATTACCGCGTCGGAGAAAAACTGGTTGGAGCGAGGATACTCAGTGTACAATCAACAGGTGACCGCCTCGATAGGAGACTCCTCTCGTAAGCAGAACTCCTGGCCGGCATAATCTGAAGCACAGGGGAATATTTTCAGAACTGCGACTAGGAGCTCCCTGGTGTGGAGACACGAGATCCTAATGGGAGGTGAGTAAAATCATGTTAACCTCGATGAAGAAAGAGTCACGAGCCAGAGTAGAAAGGAGGGGTAAGTGAGAAAGTCCAGGTACCGCACCCAATTGGGACATGGGGCCCCGTAGCCACACAGCCCAAGTTAGTAACACAGTTTGCGGTTTTCCCACTAGACTCCAACTTCGGCCAAGGGTTGGAAAAGGGGTTACTACAGGCAAGTGCGGCTCTGAATACCAACTGTGACGCCCTTTCCGGCCCAGAGCGGGATGAGTCTATGCCATACACGCAAATGCACACGATCAAGCCAAGGAACTCACGGAACGATACCTCACAACACAACTGCCTTAAACTTAAAGAATGTCCATACAAAGCTTATGTTATCAATTGCCAGCGGGGCCTCGATGGGCTGCGAAATGCATAGCTTGCGAAAACAAGGTCGAGCGGAAGCACACGAATATCTGAGTACAGATATGAATGAGAAACAGAAGGCCTGTAGAAGCGGGAGCAAAAGTAAATCACGTACGATCGAGAGGGCGAGTAGGCCTCCTGCCTGGGACCCTCCGATACCAACATTACCTGGTCGTCAGTCAACCTTCGTAGAACCATCCTCGTGGTAGTAGTAGTAACGATCGTCGTGGGACAATCTGTCTTAGAGCGCCTCATCATTGTCCGTCCAACTGATATAGGGGAGAAAAGGAAAACAAAGCACCGGAGTACTCCGAAGTACTCAGCCAAGCAACGGATCTACCTACATAGGCAATCTATCAAGGGAGGCTGTATGATGTGGACGGGCGGGCTGCAGAAAGAAATGCCAGCAGTAGAGAGAAGGGCCTAGTCCTATCAAGACTCAGCAATCTCAGCCTTGCAGGACAGTAAAGAGAAGAGTAGAACAATACCAATAATGTAGCAGTAATAATAATCAACCTCACCCAGAGATCCTTTCTCGACTACCCCTCGCGCAGAAAGCATCCCAGAGCCATTTACATTCATCAACCTCGTCCTAGAGCAGAGTCCCTTTCGACTCCTCGAAACAAACCATAGAGCCATATTGACAGGCTGCATCACAGCAGGATCCAGTTCGTACAATGTATCAATCATGGATAAACTTCGAGTGTCCTGTACGTAGAGGACCGGGCTAGCGATTAGAAGTGTATCTTCCCTTCTAGCAGGGGTGTGCACCATCTTACCCCACACGCGATTAACTTCGGCCGGACACACTTTCCATGGGTCCATGCCCAGCCTGATCGCTGTCGCCATACTGAACACTATATCGCATACCACTACTCTATAGCTCAGCAGAGAGGCACCCGGTCGGGTCTATCATCATCTAAGCCCAGGTCTAGAGGCTTGGGCGCGACTGCCCTGTGTCCACTCCGAGTCATAGCGGGCGGGGGAAGCCAGGCACCAGGGGGGCGCCTGTCCCGTCCCACGGCCGCAAGGCGAACGAGGACTACTGACAAACAAGTCCTTTCGTCACCTGATATGCTTACGATGCAGAACGCCCATATCAGGGCCCCATGTGATGGGAGAGGTGAGTCCTATAGACCATAAGGCCTGCCGGACATCAAATTCCAAATCCTCTAAGGCTAGGGGCTTTCGGTAAACGAGCAACGTCACGAAAGGGTGTACCCGTAGCCCCCCTCGCTGATCGAGAACAATTGGGCGGCAAGGGTTAAAATGCCGATCCCGCCTGGCGTAGGTTCGTACCTCACTCGGGGCACCACACTGGCAGACCCCCTTCACACAACGGGACTGATACGGATGGGAACCCTCCCGGGGCGACCCGCCTTTCCGACAATGTCAGCACGGTAAGGTCCAAGTATACCGTGTGTCCCAACATCACGGGAATCGAGGATATCAACCGTCAACCATTGAATTCCACCCTTCGATGTATCCTCCATCATAGGGAAACTAGGCAAGGAATCACCCTCAATGGGTCTCCACACTTGAGGGGTGTTGTTAGGACACGCGTCTTTATCGGAGCGGTGAAGGAAGGATATACCCGATCGATGACCACGAACCGAATAGCTACTTACAGAGTAAACATCAATAGTGCTACAGAGGTTTCCGTTATGACACCTCGGCACTCGATAGTAAAGCTGGGACAACACGTGTATGTTACATATAAAGAGGGCGTGATCGTTGGGAGACGTAGCAGATATTTTAAACATTTTCTACGCATCACACCAAGATAATTATGGAGTCCAATCTAGCAAGCAGTGAGAGGGAGGTGTATCACACAACCTTGTAATCGCGAGCGGACGTCAACGAGAACGGGTTGAAGTCGTCTCGTCGTTGATCCAAACTCTACCGAGACCCGGTGAGCTGCACGAAAAAAACGGCAAATAATGGACCCTCCGCGTTCAAACACACATGAACGGAGCAGACCGTCACCTCCTTTTGGATCCAGCAAGGGGGGAGGGAAGGTTTGATTGGAGATTCCAGCAGCACGACGTATGTGTCGTGGATGGAACAGCGGGATTTACACAGCAGGGCTTCGCCCAAGTCGCCTACTGGAGGAGGAAAGGTTCACGGGGGAAGGTGGAAGCGACGGGGCTGAGCTGTTTCTCCCAGGTACACCTCCCCACTAATATAGGGGTGGGTGGAGCTGGAGTTTCTTGCCCCTCCCAAGCCATATGGGGCGCGTTGGTGATAGAGGGAGAAAAGAAGATCCACCTTTCCCGTTCCCCACCGATTGCTTATCCACCATTTTAAGGGATCTTGATCGTATCCTTCGGGATATGATCTTATTCCTTCTAAGGGGGGAATAGCTTGGGCGCCGTGGATAGTGGTGTGGGGGCCTTGCCCACTACCCAAAAGCGTGTCATGTGTGTTCCCCATAGGCAGGTGGGTGCCCAGGGGGCCAACTCCGGAACCTTTCGATAAAGAACCTCTATCGGGATACAATACCAAGAAGAAAATCCCGAACATTTTCGGTGGCCAAAAATAGGCAGCTTCCATATATACAATCTTTACGCTCGCGACCATTCCGGAACACTCAGACAAAATAGCAAGTGACTCGTCCAGGATCTCATGCGCGAGACATCCGAACATACCTTCGGTTACCGAGACCAGTACGGATAATATCTCTAGAACCCAGCGTCACCGAACCGTTAAGATGTCGTGTGGCAGAACCGCTACGGTCGGGAGACCGCAGACATGACCGAGACGACTTCTCCGGATCAATACCACCAACGAGCGGATCTGGATACCCATGTATGGCTTACGTCCCAGGCTCCTCGATGATCATGGC
This sequence comes from Thinopyrum elongatum, assembly GCA_011799875.1. Lineage (NCBI taxonomy): Eukaryota > Viridiplantae > Streptophyta > Magnoliopsida > Poales > Poaceae > Thinopyrum > Thinopyrum elongatum. The sequence continues at coordinate 550,347,489 of CM022300.1, read as the reverse complement.
ACATCGGGAACCCACGAGTTCGAGGATGTCAATTCCAATCCCGTAGATATTTCCCTTCGTGTCATCGTACGAAAATACTTGCGAGATCTTCGCGGAACGTTTTCGGGATCCGATCGATACCTTGTTCAATCTCGTAGCCGTCCGCAAGTTTCTCTTACTCGTTTCCTGTAACACTCATCTCGAAACGTGACACTCCTTGATCACAGTTGAAGCTCATCTTATAGAGGTCGTCCAGTACCACCCGGTAGGGCCGCAGAGGGTACCTCTCCGTTACAGGGAGTGACCAAATCCCCAGGCTTCGACTTAGGAGCCACATCATCCAACAGATGACCTTCGGGCGATACGTAGGTGGCACCCTGTAATAGCCCCCAGATTACGTTTGTGACGAGTCTGGTAAGACACCCAAAGCACTCCGACGTATCCGGAGTTGGCTAACTGCAGGTCCAAGACAAGTTACTTGACACTGGAAAGCTTTAGCAAGAACACACGCTAGATGCTAGGCGTGAGGATTGGGTTGTCCGACTCACGTTTCTCCTAATGATTTGATCCCGTTATCAATGACATCATTCCATCCGGTTCAGGAAGAACCGTAACGCATATCATGGATCAACGATCTAGTCAACTGAGTTCTACTAGGCGACATGTTGTTGGTCTATGATTCACACATGTATTACCAGATTTACCGGATAAACATACTATTTAGCATGAATATTCAAGAAACAAGAATCATGAACAAGGAAATATGAGCTTAATACAGCCATTTTCACACATAGCGCACTATGTAAAAGTTAACTCTTAGGGCATATTTTCCCACTCTCCTCCCACCTTGCAGCTATAGAGTCATAAATCTAGGTTACATGTGGGATGAATCGAACACCCATAGAGTACTGGGTGTTGATCATGTTTTGCTCGTGAAAGAGGTTTAGTCAACGGATCTGCTACATTCAATCCGTGTGCACTGTACAAATATCTATGTCTCCAATCTTGAACATGTTTCACGTATGGAGTTGAAGCGACGCTTGAATATGCCTGGTCCTTTGGAAACAGGCTCCTGGCAAGGGGATAGCTCCAGTTTGTCACCGAAGAGAGCCATTGGACCCCGACGCATTGGGAATGACTCCAGGCGGTGATGAACTCCTTCACCATGACTGATTCGGTGCTGTGCTGCCTCCGAGGCTGCTATGTACTACGCTTGACATGTAGGACAACCGCCACGTACGCTGCGGATGCAAGACACAGCTTACCGCTCCACCATTCAAAATATAACGTATCGGTTGTTGACTGGAGTCATCCGGATCTGTGTCGAAGCTAGCGTGCGAGAACCTTTACGCCGAGCTCTCGTCACCTCCATATACGAGAAACATATCACTTAGTCCTTTTCAGGTAATTCATGGAGTTTTGACCGCTGTTCCAGTGTTCCTTGCCGGGATTACTTTGGGACCTACCTACCCAAACTTACAGCAAGGTTTACATCAGGTCTGGTACACCGCATTGGCATACATAATAGACCCTATGGCGAGGCATAGGGGATGACACTCATCTCTTCTATATCTTTTGCCGTGGTCGGGCATATGAGCCGAGCTCAATTTCACACCTTGACATACAGGCAATGAAACGCCCTTCTTGGACTGATCCATATGAAATTCTTCAATATTATCAAGGTTATGTGCTTTGCGAAGACCTATGAGGTCTCGAATCTATCTCTATAGATATCTTGATGCCTAATATATAAGACAGCTTCTCCAAGGGCCTTCATTTGAAAAACACTTATCAAGAGCCTTTATACTTCCAAGAATTCTATATCATTTCCATCAGCAAGTATGTCATCCACATATAATATGAGAAAAACAGAATGCTACGAGCTACACTCACTTTCTTGTAAAACAGGCTTCTCCATAAGTCTGTGTGAACCACAAAACGTTGATCATCCCTCAAAGCGAACTGTGTCCAACTCCGAGAGATTGCACAAGCCCATAGATTGAGGCTGGAGCTTGCATACCTTGTCGATTCTCGGGTCGACAAAAACTTCGGTTGTATCATATACAATTCTTCCTTAAGAAAACCATAAGGAATGCGTTTTGACGTCATTTCCATATCTCATAATCATAGTATGCAGCAATTGCTAACATGATTCTGACGGTTTTCAGCTTCGCTACGGGTGAGAAGAGTTCATCGTAGTCAACCCCTTGAACTTGTCGATGAACCCTTAGCGACAAAGCCGAGCCTTAAGAGGTCACATACCATCCGCGTCAGTCTCTTCTTAAAGATCCATTTATTTTCTATGGCTTGCGAGCATCGGGCAAGTCAGTCAAAGTCCATACTTCGTATTTTTCATACATGGATCCTATCTAGGATTTCAATGCTTCAAGCCATTTGTCGGAACCGGGCCCGCCATCGCTTCTTCATGTTGAAGGTTCACTGGTGTCTAACAACATGGATTCCAGGAAAGGATTGCCATACACTCTGGTGCGGAACGTGTCCTGTGGAACCTTCGAAGTTCATGGTGAGCTGATCATGATCAGAGTCAATAAATCCTCTCTAGCCGGTGTAGGCTCCACAGAAACATTTTCCTGTGCTGCGCTACGCTCCGCGTTCGAGGGTCATCTCATCAAGCTCCACTTTCTCCCACTTACTTCTTTCGAGAAAACTCTTTACTCTAGAAAGGATACATTCCTGGCAACAAAGATCTGCCTGGATCTTAGGTAGAAGGTGTATACCCAATAGAGTCCTTAGGGTTATCCTAGGAATACGCATTTTTCCGATTGGGGTCGAGCTTCTTGGTTGAGCTTCTTCACATAAGCATCGCATCCCAAACTTTCAAAACGACAGCTTAGGTTTCTTCCCAAACCATAATTCATACGGTTGTCGTTCAACGGATTTTGACGGTGCCCTATTTAAAGTGAAGCGGCAAGTCTCTAAAGCATAACCCCAAAAGGATAGGGTAAATCGGTAAGAGACATCATAGATCGACCATATCCAAGAGTGCGATACGACGTTCGGACACACCATTACGCTGAGTGTTCCAGGCGCGCGTGAGGTTGGTGATTGTGAAAAAATCCACATTCTTAAGTGCGTGCCAAATTCATGACTCAAATATTCCTCCTCCACGATGATCGTAAGAACTTTATTTCGGTCACGGTGATTCTCAAACTCACTCTGATTCCTTGACTCCAAGGTCTCAGACTTGTGCTCATCAATAGACATACCATATCTACTCAAATCATCGGTGAGGGTGAGAACTACGATAACCACGCGAGCCAACACTCATGGACCACACACATCAGTAGTTGAATCTCAATAAGTGTTGTCGCGCTCCATTGTTCCGGAGAACGGAAGTTGGTCATTCTGCCAGAGGCATGGTTCCGCATTGTCAAATGATTCATAATGCAAGAGACTCAAAAGTTCATCTGCATGGAGTTTCTTCATGCGTTTAACACCGATAGACCAAGGCGGCAGTGCACAAGTTGTGGGACTAGCGTTATCAACCTTGCATTTCTTGGCATTCACATTATAAACATGGTAAACATCACGTTCGAGATCAATAAAAAATAAACCATTCACCAGCGGGGCATGACCATAAAACATATCTCTCACTATAAAATAGAACAACCAATTCTCAGATTTAAATGAGTAGCCATCTCGCATTAAGCGAGATCCAGTACAATGTTCATGCTAAAAGCTGGCGATACAACAACCAAGGTTATTACAAACTAAAGAGTTGATCGTAGGTGATGCCCAACACTGGTAGGTGCCCGACGGCGATCACATCGACCTGGTTAAACCATTCCCGACGCGCATCGTCACCTCGTCCTTTGCCAGTCTTACGCTGATGTCCGCAGTCCGCTTGAGTTACAAATATGAGCAAACCGCACAGTATCAAATACCCAGGAACTACTACGAGGGCTGGTGGTAAGGTACACATCATTACATGTATATCATATATACCTTTGGTATTGCCGGCGCTCTTGTCCGCCAAGTACTTGGCAGTTTCGCTTCCAGTGACCGTGGTTCCCTTGCCATAAAAGCACTCAGTCTCAGGCTGGGTCCATTCTGCGACTTCTTCCCGCAGCTGGCTTAACGGGCGCGGCAACTCCCTTGCGTCCTTCTTGAAGTTCTTCTTACCCTTGCCTTCTTGAAATTAGTGGTTTTTTTTACCATCAACACATGATGTTCCTTCTGATCTCTGCCTCCGCTGCGACCTTCGCATCGCACCTATACATCAGGAATGGTCTTTTTCCCCTGCTGTGATGAGTTCATCACGAAGCTCTTGTAGCTAGGTGGAAGCGACTGAAGGATTCTGTCAACAGACGCGTTCATCCGGAGAGAGAGATTAACTCCCAGCTGAGACAAGCGGGTGTGTGCAACCCAACATTTGGTATGTGCTCGCTGACAAGAACTATTTTCCTCCATCTTAAAACAGCTGTAGAACTTACGGAGACTTCAATATCTCTCGATCCGGGAATGAGCTTGGAAAACCATGTTCAGCTCTTCGAACATCTCATATGCTCCGTGATGATCCAAACGCTTTTGGAGACCCGGTTCTAAGTGAAAGAGCATGCCGCACTGAACGAAGGAGTAATAAGGTGGCGTGTCTGCCAAAGCGTTCAAATGCTCTGGCAGTGAGGAGAGCGGTGGGTCACCTAACTGTGCTTCAAGGATAATATGATTTCTTGGCAGCTATGAGGAGATAATCTCAGGTTACGGGACCCAGTCCGCATAGTTGCTACCATAGTCTTTCAGCTTGTTTTTATCTAGGAACGCGTTGAAGTTGAGGGTAACATTAGCGTTGGCCAATTTGATCTACAAGATAGATATGTAAATTAGACTAAGTTCATGACAATTAAGTTCATCTAATCAAATATGTAATGAACTCCACTCAGATAGAACATCCCTCTATATCTAAGTGATTACTGATCCGAATGCGACTAGCCGTGTCCGATACATCACGTGAGACGGACTAGTCATCAACGGTGAAACATCCCCATGTGATCGTATATTCTATAGACTCATGCTCGACCTTTCGGTCTCTTGGTGTTCCGAGGCCATGTCTGTACATGCTAGGCTGTCAAGTAACCTAAGTGATTGCTGTTGTAAATCTGGCTACACCCGTGTATTCGAACGTAGAATCTTCACACCCGATCAAACACGTGTGCTTCGAAACAACGAACCTTCGCAACGGTGCACAGTTAGGGGAACACTTTCTTGAAATTTTAGTAAGGGATCATCTATATATGACTACCGTCGTTCTAAGCAAATAAGATGCAAAAACAGGATAAAATCTCATGCAATCAAAATAGTGACAGATATGGCCATTATCACTTTGCTCCTTTTGATCTCCATTCGGGGCTCCTGATCTTCATCGATCCACCGGGCATGACACCATGATCCCATCATCATGTCTCCATCATCGGTGTTCATGAAGTTGTCTCGCCAACTATTACTTCTACTACTACGGCTAACGGTTAGCAATAAAGTAAAGTAAACATGGCGAATTTCAATGACACGCAGGTCATATATAAATTAGACAACTCCTATGGCTCTGCCGGTTGTCATACTCATTCGACATGCAAGTCGTGATTCCTATTACAAGAACATGATTATCTTCATACAATCAATATTCATCATCACATCCTTTGGCCATATCATCATAACAAAGCATTGCTGCAAAAACAAGTTAGACGTTCCTCTAATGTGTGTTGCAAGTTTTTACGTGGCTGCTATAGGTTTCTAGCAAGAACATTCTAGCTACGCCAAAAACACAACGTGATATGACAATTCTATTTACCCTCATAAGGACCCTGTCATCGAATCGATCCGACTAAAGTGGAGAGAGACAGACACACCGCTAGACCTTATGCAACTAGTTGCATGTCCAGTCAGTGGAACCTGTCTCACGTAAGCGTACGTGTAAGGCGGTCCGGGCGCTTCAGTCCCACAGTGCCGCCGATCAAGATAAGACTAGTAAAGGCAAGAAGATAGAAGATGACAAATCGACGCCCACAACTACTTGTGTTCTACCGTGCAAGATACTACGCATAGACCTAGCTCATGATGCACTGTTGGGGAACGTAGCAGAATTTAAAATTTTCTACGCATCCCAAGATCATCTATGGAGTCATCTAGACGAGTGAGAGGGGAGTGTATATACATACCCTTGTAGATCGCGAGCGGAAGAGTTCAAGAGAACGGGGTTGATGGAGTCTACTCGTCGTGATCCAAATCACCGATGACCGAGCGCCGAACGGACGGCACCTCCGCGTTCAACACACGTACGGAGCAGAGACGTCCCTCCTTCTTGATAAGCAAGGGGGGGGAGAGGTTGATGGAGATCCAGCAGCATGCGACGGTGTGGTGGTGGAAGCAGAGGGGATTTCACAGGGCTTCGCCCAGCGCTAATGGGGAGGAAGGAAGGGTCACGGGAGGGAGAGGGAGGCGCCAGGGGCTGAGCTGTTTCTCCCATGCACCTCCCACTATATATAGGGGTGGAGGGGGCTGGTGTTCTTGCCCTCAAGTCCATGGGGGCGTTGGTAAAGGTGGAAGGAAAGAAATCCCATCCTTTCCCTTCCCACGATGTGTATGCCCCTTTTTTGGGATCTTGATCTTATCCCTTCGGGATATGAATTCTATTCCTTCTAAGGGGGGAATCTTGGTGCGCCTTGACTAGGGGTGTGGGGCCTGCCCACTACCCACGTTCATGTGGGTCCCCCCATGCAGGTGGGCCCCACCGGAAACCTTCTAGAACCTTCCTCGGTACAATACCGAAAAATCCCGAACATTTTCCGGTGGCCAAAATAGACTTCCCATATATAAATCTTAACTCGGACATTCGGAACTCCATCGTGACGTCCAGGATCTCATCAGAGACTCGAACAACCTTGGTTACCGCATACTAATATCTCATAACCTAGCGTCCACCGAACCTTAAGTGTGTAGACCTACGGGTTCGGGGGAACACGCAGACATGAACGAGACGACTCTCCGGTCAATACCAACAGCGGGATCTGGATACCGGTTGGCTCCCAAATGCTCCTCGATGATCTCATCGGATGAACCACGATGTGAGGATAATTCAATCCCGTACGCAATTCCCTTTGTCTATCGGTACGATACTTGCGAGATTCGATCGTCGGATCCTCGATACCTTGTTCAATCTCGTTACGGCAAGTCTCTTTACTCGTGTCCGTTAACACATCAATCCAGTGAACAAACTCCATTGATCAAATTGAGCTCATTATGATGATGTCCTAGCCGAGTGGGCCCAGAGGTACCTCTCCGTACATGGAGTGACAAATCCAGTCTCGATTCGTGCCAACCCAAACAGATACTTTCGGAAGATACCCGTAGTGCACCTTTATAGCCACCCAGTTACGTTGTGACGTTTGGTGCCCAAGAGCACTCCTAAGGTTATCCGGGGAGGTGCATAAATCTCATGGTCTAAGGAAAAGTTACTTGACATGGAAGAAAAGCTTTAGCCAAATGAACTACAGCATCTAGTGACTAGGCTTAGGATGGGTCGTCCATCACATCATTCTCTAATGAGTGATCCCGTTATCAATGACATCCATGTCCATGGTCAGGAAACCGTAACCATCAGTGATCAACGAGCTAGTCAACTAGAGGCTTCTAGGGACATGTTGTGGTCTGTATCACACATGTATTACGATTTCGGATAACACAATTATAGATGAATAACAGAAATTATCATGAAACAAGGAAATAAATAATAACCATTTTATTATTGCCTACTAGGGCATATTTCCAACACGTGATGTGCGGTGTCGGGGTCCGGTCTTCAATCCCATGATCGGGTTTCTGACGATCAGCGCGGCAGTCGTGGATAAGTGGGGTCACTGATAGGTCTCTACCCAGCCTAGACTAAACGTTTAGGTATGTAGGTAATCTCAATAGTAGGTCACAATGAACAGGCTATGCATCAGAATAGGTAAAGCAAGCAGCAGCAGCAAGTAGTATTTCGAATGCAAGCATCGAGGAAAGTTTAGAATGGGCGAATCGGTATGCTCAAGGGGGGGCTTGCCTGGTTGCTCGCGGCAAGGGCAAGGTCGTTCTATGGTGTCTTCGGGATCCGGAGCGCGTCCGGTCCGGGGACGACGTCAGGGTCGGGGCGCTATCGAGAGAGAAGAGGGGGAGGAAACAGATATAAAATATAGAAACATGAGCATGACAAATACGAATACACGGTGTAGGGGTGCTTAACGCGGCATACACGTAACAGACGGAGCGGGAGAATATCTGACGATATCTCCGGGTCTTTGGAATTATCGGACAGAGGATAAGAGGGGAACGGTTGCAAGTTCGGATTAGTTAGGACGGTGGCGGGCGAACGGACCGCGTATTCAGATTCGTCTCGTCGTTCGAGCAACTTTCATGTACAAAGTATTTTCATCTGAGCTACGGATTATTTATATGATTTCTAAAGATTTTATTAATTCTGGAATTAATTAATTATTTAAATTAACATTATCCGAAAAGTGTCTTGCTGACGTCAGCATGACGTCAGCATGACGTCAGGACCAGGGGTCCCACCTGTCATAGGCTGTTGGTTAATTAGTGATAACTAATAATTACTGTTTATAACACTAACTACTTAATTAAATAACTAATCAGGATAATTAACTAATTATTTAATTAATTAGTTTAAATTTTTATTTTTATTTTTATTATTTTCCTAAAACGTTTTTTGGGGCTGGGACGCCGTCTGTCAGGCACAGCGGGGCAGGCCACGGTCATGGCACTGGCACGGCGCGGTGAGGGAGGCGCGGTTGCGTGCGCGCGGGGCGCGCGGTGCCGGCGAACGGGCCGGCAGAGAGCGGCGCGCGGTGCGTGGGAGAGGGCTCGCGCGTGTGCCAGCGCGCGGCGAACGGTGGGCGGCTGGGGCGGAGCAGGGGACGAGAGGCGACGGGAAGGGTGAGGGCCGTGCGCGAGCGGGACTGCGGGCGACCGTGCGGGCGCGCGTCAGGGAGAGAAGGGAGGAGAGAGGAGAGGGGGCGCGGCTCACAGGGGGCGGACCGGGATGATGGCGAGGCGAGAAGCGGACGGCGAGCGAGCGGAAGTAGGAGAAGGAGGATCAGGCGATAGAGGGACGGTGCAGTCTGGAGAGACGCAACTGAGGAGTTCGGGGAGGAGAACGGGGAGGCGAGAGGGACGGGCAGACGGCGTGCGTCCGAGCGGGGCGGCGAGGACGGAAGCGAGCCGAGCAAGCGGCGGGAGCGCGGCGACGGGCGACGGGATCGGGGCGCCTCGGCCCCGGTCCGATCCAGGGAGGGGGGTCGAGTGGAGGATGCGGGTAGGAGAGGCGACAGGCGAGGCAGATAGGCGCGGGGAGGCGGTCGGGGAAGGCGGCGAGGTGGAGGGGCGACGTCAGGGGACGGTTCGGGGCGACGGTGAGTGAGGAGGGACGGCGCGGGGCGGTGAGCGGGGGTTGCGGCGTGGACAAGGAGGAGGAGGCGGCCGGCGGGGGGCAGGCAGGCCGCGGATGCTGGGAGCCGCGACGGGCGCGAGGCGGCGCGGGCGACGGGGTCGATCCGATCAGAATTTGCTTGGATCGGGGGGGGAGGGGGAGAGGAAGCGAGGGGGGGGGGGTGGTAGGTTACGGGGGTGGGGGGGGGGGGTGAGCAGGCTAGTGTAGGCGCCGGCTGGGCCGCTGGCGGCCCGGTGGCTTGCTGGGCCGAGCCCAGTCGGGGGGGGGGTGGGTGGGGTTCTCTTTTGTTTTCTTTTTCTTTTTTTGTGTTTTCTTTATCCTTTTTTCTGTTTGTCTTGTATTTTTAGTCCAAAAGACTTTTGTAAAATATGAGACTTGCCTCCAGTATTTGACAGTGGATTATCTGTCACGCTAGAAATGGTTTGGGGTCCATATCTTTTGTGTTTTGATTTTATTTAAAGTGAAAAAGGAGTAAACAGTGTTATGTGCTGCAGGTTGTTCCTTGGTGTTCGGTCCTTTTACAATTCCAACAAATGTTGCATCATTTTTATGAAATGCTATATGAATATTGCACATGATGCACATTGTAGTTTTTCGGTTTCAGGCAACTTTTGTATTGTTCCACTTTAACTAAAATTGAATTTTGAGTTAAGTAGGAGTGAAAAGCATGATGATGCAAATGATGATCGTGCACTGTTAATCATGCTGACTTGGCATTATCAAAATGGAATACTGTAGTTAACCACTGGGGGTGTTACAGAAATGCTTTGTAACAGATAAGTTTTCGTCCGAAACACTGATACTTCGAAAGAGATTCTCCATTTTATACACGAAGTGTTCCAGTTTTTGCCGTAAACCTCCCAAATTTTAGCACATGCCTATGTGGTGAAATAATGATACCATGCCAACTTTCAACCTTTCAGAGTTCATTTGTAGTGCTTTCAATTTTCAGGTCATTTAGCTCAAAAAAATCATTTAAATGCATGAAAAACAGCAAGAAGTCAGAAAGGGTTGGTTGAAATTGATGACATGGCTTTTGAATGGTGCATACTAAACACACAAAAAGTCTGGAGTTGAAATAAGTCATAAAAATGAAAAGCCTTGTAACAGATGAGTTTTCGTCCGAAACCTGATACTTCGAAGAGATTATCCATTTTGTACAGGAGTGGATCCAGTTTTTGCCGGTAACCCTCTCAACTTTTTAGCACATGCTATGTGGGTGAATGAATGATACGTGCCAACTTTCAACCTTTTCAGGAAATCATTTGTAGTGCTTTTCAATTTCAGGGTCATAAATAAAAAAAAAATCAATAAATGCATGAAAAAAATAGCAAATGAAGTCAGAAAGGGGTGAAAAAGTGAGACGTTGCTTTCAATGGTGCATACTGGATGCACAAAAAGCAGGAGTTGAAATAATATTAAAAAATGAAAATGCTTGTAACAGATGCGTTTTCGTGCGAAACCCTGATCCTTCGAAAGGATTTGCCATTTTGTACACGAAGTGCATCCAGTTTTTGCCGTAACCCTCTCAACTTTTTAGCACATGCTATGTGGGTGTGAAATGATGGTACCATGCAAACTTCTATCTTTTCAGAGTTCATTTTTAGTGCTTTTCATCAGGGTCATTTAGCTAACAAATAATCAGTAAATGCATGAAAACGTAGCAAATGGAGTCAGAACGGGTTGAAAATGATGGATGTGGGCTTGAACTGGTGCATACTGAATGCACCAAAAAGTCTGGAGTTTGAAATAAGTTATAAAAAATGAATGCCTTTGTAACAGATAAGTTTTCGCCGAAACCCTGATACTTCGAAAGAGATTGTCCATTTGTACACGAAGTGCATCCAGTTTTTCCGTAAACCCTCTCAACTTTTTAGCACATGCTATGTGGGTGAAATGATTGAAACCATGCCCAATGTTCAACCTTTTCAGAGTTCATTTGTGGTTTTCAATTTCAGGGTTCATTTAGCTCAAAAAAAATCAGTAAATGCATGAAAAATAGCAAATGAAGTCAGAAAGGGTGAAAAATGATGACATGGCTTTGAATGGGTGCAAACTGAACACACAAAAAAGTCTAGAGTTTGAAATAAGTTATAAAATGAATGCCTTTGTAACAGATGAGTTTTCGTCCGAAACCCTGAACTTCGAAAAGAGATAGTCCCGTTGTACACGAAAGTGCTTCCCAGTTTGGCCATAAAATTCGCAAATTTGAGCACATGCTATTGTGGGTGAAATGATGATACCATGCCAACTTTAAACTTTTCAAGTCGTTCATTTCTAGTGCTTTTCAATTTGGGTTCATTTAGCTCAAAAAAATCAGTAAATGCATGAAAAATAGCAAATGAAGTACAGGAGAAGGGTTGAAAATTGATGGACTATGGCTTTGAATGGTGCAAACTGAACACACAAAAAGTCTGGAGTTGAAATAAGTCATAAAAATGAAAAAGCCTTTGAACAGATGAGTTTTCGGCGAAACCCTGATACTTCGAAAGAGAGTGGTCCATTTTGTACACCGAAGTGCATCCAGTTTTTGCCGTAACCCTCTCAAACTTTTAGCACATGCTATGGGGTGAAATGATGATACCATGCCAATGTTCAACCTTTTCAGAGTTCCTTTTTGAGTGCTTTGTCAATTTCAGGGTGCATTTAGCTCAAAAAACTCAGTAAATGCATGAAAAAATAGCAAATGAAGTCAGAAAAGGGTTGAATGAAAAATGACGACATGGCTTTGAATGGTGCATACTGAACACACAAAAAAGTCAGAGGTAAATAAGTTATAAAATGAAATGCCTTCGTACAGATGAGTTTTGTCCGAAACCCGATACATTCGAAAGAGATGTCCATTTTGTACACGAAGTGCGTCCAGTTTTTGCCATAAAATTCGCAAAATTTGGCACATGAGCTATGTGGTGAAATGATGATACCATTGCCAACTTCAAACTTTTCGAGTTCATTGGTAGTGCTTTCAATTTCGGGTCATTTAGCTCAAAAAAATCAGTAATGCATGTGAAAAAATAGCAATGAAGTCAGGAAAGGGTTGAAAATTTTGATGACATGAGCTTTGAATGGGGGCATACTGCAGACACAAAAAGGTATGGAGTTGAAAAAGTCATAAAAAATGAAATGATTTGTAACGATGAGTTTTCGTCGAACCCCGATACTTCGAAAGAGATTGTCCATTTTGTATATGAAGTGCATCCAGTTTTTGCTCTAACCCTCTCAACTTTTTAGCACATGTGTTGTGGTGAAATGATGAGACCATGCCAACTTTCACTTTTCAGAAATCATTGTATGCTGTCAATTTCAGGGTCATTAAGCTATAAAAAATCAAGTAAATGCATGAAAAATAGCAAAGCAGTCAGAAAGGGGTGAAAATTGATGACGTTGGCTTTCAATGTGCTACTGAATGCACAGAAAGTCTGGAGTGTGAAAAAGTTATTAAAAAATGAAATGGCACTCTGTAACAGAATGAGTTTTCGTCCAAAAACCTGACACAGTCGAAAGAGAGTGCCATTTCAAAAGACGAAGTGCATCCAGTTTTTGCCGTAACCCTCTCAACTTTTTAGCACATGCTTATGTGGGGTGAAATGATGATACCATGCCAAACGTTCAATCTTTCCGAGTTCATTTTTTTAGTGCTTTTCAATTTCAGGGTCATTAGCTCAAAAAAATTCAGTAAATGCATGAAAAGAGCAAATGAAGTCAGAAGACGGTTGAAAATTGTGATGTGGGCTTGAATGGTGCAACTGAATGCACAAAAAAGTTGGAGTTGAAATTAATTATAAAAAAGAAAAATGCCTTGTAACAGATAAGTTTTCGTCTGAAACCCTGATACTTCGAAGAGATTCTCCATTTTTATACAACGAATGCGTCCAGTTTTTGCCGTAAACCCTCTTAAATTTTTAGCACATGCTATGTGGGGTGAAATAATGTGATGTAACATGCCAAACTTTCAACCTTTTCAGAGTCATTTGTAGTGCTTTTCAATTCAAGGTTCATTTAGATCAAAAAAATATAAATGCATGAAAATAGCAAATGAAGTCAGAAAGGGTTGAAAATTGAATGACATGGCTTTGAAGGGCACTACTGAACACACAAAAAATCTGGAGTTGATAAGTCATAAAACAAAATGAAATGCCTTGTAACAGATGAGTTTTCGTCCGAAAACCATGATACTTCGAAAGAGTTATCCATTTTGACTTGAAAGTGCATCCATTTTTGCCGATAACCCTCTCAACATTTTTAGCACATGCTATGTGGGTGAAAATGATGATACCAATGCCAACTTTCAACCTTTTCAGAAATCATTTTAGTGCTTTTTCAATTTCAGGGTCATTAAGCTCAAAAAAATCAGTAAATGCATGAAAAAGCACAATGAAGTCAGAAGGGGTGAGAAATTGATGACGTTGCTTTCAATGGTGCATACTGAATGCACAAAAAGTCAGGAGTTGGAAATAAGTTAAAAAAAATGAATGCCTTGTAAAAGATGAGTTTCATGCGCAAAACCCTATGATACTTCGAACGGGATGTCCATTTTGTACATGAAGTGCAATCCAGTTTAACCTGCTCAACTTTTTAGCACTGCTATGTGGGTGAAAGATTGGGACCATGCCAACTTTCAACCGTTTCAGAGTTCGTTTGTAGTATTTTCAATTCAAGGGTCATTTAGGTCAAAAAAATAGTAATGCATGAAAAATAGCAAATGAGTCAGAAAGGGTTGAAAATTAATGGCGTGGTTGGAATGGTTGCATACTGAATGCACAAAAAGTCTGGAGTTTGAAATTAGTTTAAAAAATGAAATGACCTTGGTAACAAAGATGAGTTTTCGTCCGAAACCCTGATACTTCGAAAGAGATTGTCCATTTTGTACACGAAGTGCATCAGTTTTTATCCGTGAAACCTCTCAATTTAGCACATGCTATGTGGCTGAAATGAAGAACCATGAACTTTCAACCTTTTCAGAAATCATTTGAGTGTTTCATTTCATGGTCATTAAGCTCAAAAAAAAAGTAAATGCATGAAAATAGCAAATGAAGTCAGAAAGGGGTGAAAATTGATGACGTGGTTTTCAATGGTGCTACTGAATGCACAAAATTCTAGAGTTAAATAAGTTATAAAAAAATGAAATGCCTTTGTAACTGAGGAGTTTTCGTCCGAAACCCTGATATCTGAAAGAGATTGTCCATTTTGTACACGAAGTGCATCCAGTTTTTGCCGTAACACTCTCAACTTTTTCGCACACTGCTATGTGGGTGAAATGATGATACCATGCCAACTTTCTATCTTTCAGAGTTCATTTTAGTGCTTTTCAATTTCAGGGACATTTAGCTAAATAAAATCAGTAAATGCATGAAAAGTAGCAAATGAAGTCAGAAAGGGTTGAAAATTGATGATGTGGCTTTGAATGGTGATAATGATAGCACAAAAAGTCTGGAGTTGAAATAAAGTTATAAAAAATGAAATGCCTTTGTAAAGATAAGTTTTCGTCGAAACCCTGATACTTCGAAAGAGATTGTCCATTTTGTACACGAAGGGCATCCAGTTTTTGCCGTAACCCTCTCAACTTTTTAGACATGCTATGGGGGTGTGAAATGATGATACCATGCCAATGTTCAACCTTTTCAGAGTTCATTTGTAGTGCTTTTCAATTTCAGGTCATTTAGCTCAAAAAAATCAGTTAAATGCATGAAAAAAATAGCAAATGAAGTCACAAAGGGTTGAAAATTGATGACATGGCTTGAATGGTGCATACTGAACACACAAAAAGTCTAGAAGTTTAAGTAATAAAAAAATGAAAATGCCTTGTAACACGATGAGTTTTCGTACCGAAAACCCTGATATTCTGAAAAGAGTTTCCATTTGTACACGAAGTGTATCCAGTTTTGCCATAAATTCGCAAATTTTGAGCACATGCTAGAGTGGGTGAAATGATGATACCATGCAACTTCAACCTTTTCAGAGGTTTTGTAGTGCTGTTCAATTTCTGGGTCATTAGCTCAAAAAAATCAGTAAATGCATGAAAAATAGCAAATGAAGTCAGAAAGGGTGAAAATTGATGACATGGTTGAATGGGCATACTGAACACACAAAAAAAGTCGGAGTTGAAATAGTCTAAAAAAAACGAAATGCCTTGTAACAGAGAGTTTTCGTCCGAAAACCCGATACTTCGAAAGAGATGTCCATTTTTGTATATGAAGGGATCAGTTTTTGCCGTAACCCTCTCAAACTTTTTAGCACATGCGTGTGTGGTGTGAATAATTGTATGAACCATGCCAACTTTCAACCTTTTCAGAAATCATTGTATTGCTGTCAATTCAGGGTCATTAAGCCTAAAAAATACGTAAATGCATGAAAAATAGCAAATGAAGTCAGAAAGCGGTGAATGAAAATGATGACGTGGCTTTCATGGTGCATACTGAATGCACAAAAAGTCTTGGAGTTGAAAAAGTTAAAAAAATGAAATGCCTTTGTAACAGATGAGTTTTCGTCCGAAACCCTGATACTTCGAAAGAGATGTCATTTCGAACACGAAGTGCATCCAGTTTTTGCCGTAACCCTCTCAACGTTTTTAGCACATGCTATGTGGGTGAAATGAAATGATGATACATGCCAACTTTCAATCTTTTCCGAGTTCATTTTTAGTGCTTTCAATTTCAGGGTCATTAGCTCAAAAAATTCAGTAAATGCAGAAAAGGCATCAAATGAAGTCAGAAACGGTTTGAAAATGATGATGTGGCTTTGAATGGTTGCATACTGAATGCACAAAAAGTCTGGAGTGAAATAAGTTATAAAAAATGAAATGCCTTTGTAACAGATAATTTTCGTCCGAAACCCTGATACTTCGAAAGAGATTGTCATTTTGTACACGAAGTGCACAGTTTTTGCCGGACCCTCTCAACTTTTTAGCACATGCTATGTGGGTGAATGATATACCATGCCAACTTTCAACCTTTTCAGAGTTAATGTAGTGTTGCTTTTCAATTTCAGGGTATTTAGCTCAAAAAAAATTAGTAAATCATGAAAAATAACAAATTAAGTCAGAAGGGGTTGAAAATTGATGGCCGGGCTTTGAATTGTGCATACTGAATTCACAAAAAGTATGGAGTTGAAATAAGTTATAAAAAATGAAATGCCTTTGTAACAGATAAGTTTGTCCGAAACCCTGATACTTCGAAAAGAGATTCTCATTTTATACACGAAGTGGCTTCCATTTTTGCCGTAAAACCTCTAAATTTTTAGAACAGCATGTGGGTGAAATAATGATACCATGCAACTTTCAAACCTTTCAGAGTTCATTTGTAGTGCTTTTCAATTTCAAGGTCATTAGCTCAAAAAAATCATTAAATGCATGAAAATAGCAAATGAAGTCAGAAAGGGTTGAAAATTGATGATGTGGTTGTATGGTGCATACTGAACCACACAAAAAGTCTGGAGAGTTGGAAATAAGTCATAAAAATGAAATGCCTGTAAAAGATGAGTTTTCGTCGAAACCCTGATACTTCGAAAGAGATTATCCATTTTGTACATGAAGTGCATCCAGTTTTGCCGAACCCTCTCAACTTTTAGCACATGCTATGTGGGTGAAATGATGAAACCATGCCAACTTTCAACCTTTTCAGAAATCATTTGAGTGCTTTTCAAATTCCGGGTCATTAAGCTCAAAAAAATCAGTAGTAAATGCATGAAAATAGCAAATGAAGTCAGAAAGGGTGAAAATTGATGACGTTGCTTCAATGGTGGCATATGAGCACAAAAAGACAGGAGTTGAAAATAAGTTAAAAAAAATGAAATGCCTTTGTAACAGATGAGTTTTCATGCGAAACCCTGATGATACTTCGAAAGGGATTGTCCATTGTACACGAAGTGCATCCCAGTTTTTTTGCCGTAACCCTCTCAACTTTTTGCACATGCATGTGGGTGAAATGATGGTACCATGCCAACTTTCAACCGTTTCAGAGTTCGTTGTAGTACTTTTCAATTTCAAGGTCATTTAGGGTCAAAAAAATGTAAATTGCAGTAAAAGATAGCAAATAAAGTCAAAGGGTTGAAAATTAATGGCGTGGCTTTGTAATGGTGCTCAGTACTGAATCACAAAAAGTCTGGAGTTAATGGTGAGGCAGATCGGCGCTGGGGAGGCGGCGGAGGGGGACGGGCAGGCGAGGCGGAGAGGAGAAGTAGGGGACGGCTTCGGGCGACGTGAGGGGGCGGCCGGGCGCCTGAGGGCGCGGTGAGGCGCGGGGAGGCAGGCTGCGAGCGTGGCAAGGAGGAGGAGGCGGCCGGGCAGCGGGGAGGCAGGCGGCGATGGCGCGGGGAGGCCGGCGATGGCGTTGGGAGCCGGCGCGGGCGACGGGGTTCGATTCCGATCCAGAATTTCTGGAGGGGTGGAGGGGAGAGGAGCAGGGAGGGGGATTAGGGGTTACCGGGTGGTGGGGGGGTAGCCGGTCTAGTAGGCGCCGCCTGGCGGCCCGGTGGCTTGCTGGGCCGAGGCCCAGTGGGGGGGGGGGGTGGTTGGGGTTTCCTTTTTTTTTTCTATTTTCTTTATTCCTTTTTCTGTTTTTGTCTTTTATTTTTAGTTCAAAAGACTTTTGTAAAATATGAGACTGGCTCCATTATTACAGTGGCATTATCTGTCACTGACTAGAAATGGTTGGGTCCATATCTTTGTGGATTATTTAAATGGATAAACGGAGTAAAACAGTGTTATGTTGCTGATGTTCCTGTTGTTCGAGTCCTTGTACAATTCCAAAACAAATGTTGCAATCATTTTATAAAGCTATGAGAATATGCGCAACATGATGCACATTTTAGTTTGCAGTTCAGGCAACTTTTATTTTCCATTTCACGTAAATTTGAATTTGATCGGAGTTGAAAAGCATTATGATGCAATGATGATCGTGCACTGTTAATCATGCTGAACTGGGCATATTCAAAATGGAATTACTGTAGTTAACCACTGGGGGGTGTTACAAATCTCCTCTACTAACCAAGAATCTCGTCCCGAGAATTAAGAAGTAGAAGGAAAAAAGTTGGGGTATCCGCACGAAGATTATCTCGAGTTACCAGTGGCTTCATCTTCAGTATGATTTGACCACTGCACTTTGAGGAACTGGGTAACCTTCTGACGCGGTTCGACGTTCAGCTTAATCGAGAATGCGGATCGGATGCCTATTAAGATAGATCACTTGCAAGTCGAGCACCTCGTGATCCACTGCTCGGTGCGGGATTCCTGAAGCATTGACGAAGCTGCGACACGTGGAAGACGTCGTGGATATGAGAGAATTGCGGCGGGCAATTCCAATTTATATGCCACCTGAACCCACGGTCTAGCAAACCAATGCGGAAAGGACAATGTAGCGTGGAGCTAGCTGCCCTTGATTCCAAACAGATGAGTGACCTCATAGGAGTGACACGGTAGATAAACTTGATCACCAGGTTGATAAGTCAAACCCCATCGTTTGCGATCATAGTGCTATTCTGGCGGTCCTGAGCCGCCTTGAGATTTTCCCGCGACAATCCGACTGTTATTCGGCGTCTGTTGAATAATATCCGGTCCAACAAGAGGTCGTTCCAGTTTGGCCCAATTCAGAGGGGTTTTGACACTACGTCCATAGAAGTATTTTCGAAAGGTGAGCGAGCCATTTAAGCTGGCTTGTATAGCTGTGTATTAGGAGAACTCGGGCATATGGAAGAGATTTCCCACTTCTCCAAGAAATAACACAAGCCCAGAAGAGTCTTCAAGCACTGATTGACTCGTCACTTGGCCTTGGGATTGGGGGTTGTGATTAAGATGAAACTCCAGGTAATATGAGTTCCCAGAGCTGTTGGAAAACTTTCCCAGAATGTGAGTGAAAAAGACCACCCGGTCCGAATGATATCCTGCGGAATCCGTGGAGGATACAATTATGGAGATATACAAACTTGCTAACTGAATAGCATGATCGTCTCCTTGACAGGCAGAAAAGTGTGCCACTTAGAGAGTTGGTCGACGACGACAAGAATAGCATCGTGACCTTCTGTAACCGGGAAAGTCCGTAACGAAATCCATTCGACTACTATCCATTTCCAAAAGGAATAGGAAGTGGGTGGTTTAGAAGGCCCCTTCTTTCGATCTCTCCCCGCCCCCCCACCTCCCTCCCCCAATTCCAGCAGGGTTCTGATGTTCTGCTTTAACGCGGCTCTCGACACACATCACATTAGCAACCAGATCGAGCAATGTCTTTTCATTCTAGACCAACAGTACCTTGACGGAGATCACGCTACATGTTGGTCTACCCAGGATGAATAGACAGCGGGGTTATCATGGCCTCTTCATGAACTTGTCAGTCACTAAGCTCGATAATGCGAACTGGTTACGGACCAATGCGGGTCTCTGAACTACAAAGGGTCCCATCTTCAGACAGTGAGAAATCCCTGTGACTTTACAGGGGTTGAAGGTCTTTCTTCATCAAATCACTTTCAGGCATTCGTAGCTTGCGCATTCTAACAGCTTCTCAAGGTCTGGTTCAACAACCAGGTGTTTTAGGTACGCACATTGGGGAAACGATCTCGAGATTTAGCTTTTCGAACTCTTCCGACAGAAGGGCCGTTGCTGTAGCTAACCTCAAGTTAGAGCAACTAGGATTTTGCGGCTCAAAGCATCAGCCATTACATATAGCCTCTGCCAGGGGGGTATAAGAAATACCCAAATTCATAGTCCCGCCATAGGCGTCTCCATTCCATTTTGCGGACGATGATTCAGAGATGGCTGAGTGAAACAAGTACTAGACTTTTATGATCCGTGTATACTCGCAACGATTACCGAGAAGGAATGTCGCCATAACTGCAATGCAAGATGACAGCAGCGCTAGTTCTTAGATCCGGTACAGGATAATTCTCGTCATGGGCGCAACTGACGAGAGCCATAAGCAAATCACTTTACGCTATTGCATTAGGACACAGGCCTATCCTTACGGGACTGCGTCACACTAAATTCACGAAGTCTTTACGGGAATCTGGAGGAGCAAGTACTGGGGCAGACGTAGCTTGATCTTGAAGTGTTTGAAGCTTCCTGACATTTTTCTGTCCATTTCAAATTAACGCCCTTTGTGAAGCAGATCAGTCAAAGGCTTAGCAATCTTAGAAAAATCTCGACAAAACGACGGCAAAACTGCAAGACCGAGAAAACTTCTCCCCCCCACTTGCTTGACGTTATTCGGAGGAGTCAGTCACAAGTATAGCCTGAACTGTTCGGTTAACGGCAATGCCATCTTTCGAAAATCACATGGGAGATATGTACTTCAGACACCCAGAATTCACTTTAGAATATTTGGATACAGTGGGGTTATCGGAGCTCGTTCCAGTACACGACGGAGGTGTTCGGCATGTTCTTCATTATTCGGTGAATTAAACCAGAATATCATCTAGAATACCACGACGAACTTGTCGAGTAATCCATGAAGATGTAATTTCATCAGAGGGAAAATTGGCTGGAGCATTGGTTTATGCCACATGGGACATGACGGTACTCATTAAGAGCCATAGCGAGTAACAAAAGCAGTCTAGGAATATCCTCTTCACGAACAGGATCTGATGATACCAATCTCAAATCAAGCTTAGAGAATACGGAGGAACAAACAAGTTGATCGTACAAATCATGATCGAGGAGGCGGTATTGTTCTGAAATGTTGCATTGGTGAGTGGTCGATAATCCGGAACAAGCGGTTAGTTTCCATCCTTCTCTTAACGAAGAGTGAAGGTTGCTCCCCAAGCAGAGGAACTGGGGCGATGAAACCTTCTTACGTGACGTGTCGATTCTTCCTTACGTTCCACAAGGTTGATTGAGGAGGCACTATAAGGGCGCTTCGCAATAGGAGTTGTGCCAAGGCTTCCAAGGTCGATGACAAAATCAGACAGGCTCTAGCAGGGGGTATTCCTGGAAGTTCTTCATGGCAAACATCTGAATAATCACAACAATGGAACGTCTCGATGCCTTCAAGAGGTGAAGGCATTCAATGCATTCAGAAGATAAATTGATGCTTCGGCGTTCCTGAATGTCGAGCCGAGTATCTGAGTGTCTGTCCGTAAGGATGAGTGAGCTGGACTGTCTTAGCAGCGCCATCAATCAAAGCATTATGGGCTGTCAACAGTGCCATACCGAGAATTGATGTCTATGTCGGAAGGCCAAGAGAATAGGAAGCCGAGAATATCAACCTTCAATCTCGGATTTGATGTTGGACTTACCATCTTGGTTTGACACCTGGAACGGGGAGTGAGTAATATTCTATGGTGTGGGCAATAACTCTAGAGGGAGCTTCATTGCCGCTGAGCAAGTGTTGAGACACAAGGAAAGTGATGCCCGGAATCAAAGAGAAAGGAAGCGCAACTGAATTAACGGACAGAGTTCCATCACGATTTGTAGACTCACGAGCTTCTCCCATTTGACGTGAGGACCTGGCCTCGGTCCATAGAGGACATCTTGGCCTTCCGATTTCCTACAACGATGGGTCGATGGGCCCTTCTGTACGACATCAGGAGCGACAGGGGCAGCCTGAGGAGAAGAAAAGAAAAAAAAAAAAAAAACGTAACATTCACGGCGGTCCATCATAACCGATAGCTGTATCGGTCTGGTGAAGCAGACGAGGTGCACATATGACGGCCTTGGTGTGGAGCAGTTCGGTGGTGAACATTGTTGGGATTCCAGAATCGTCGTTTTAGGAACAGGACTGACCCCGATGAGCGCCAGCTCCATGAGGGCGTTGAGCGGACTCCTGGGCCATTACGTCAGAGCTGTTTCAACTTGGAAAGATTTGTTGACAAGCGTGCGTAGTTGGCAATCATGGACGCAAGTGCGAGTAGTTTTATGTCAGAACGGGTCCTTCACGGAATTATCGGCTTGCGGGCGTCGTGCAGACGTCAGCTTAAGCATATCGGGGACCACTTCGAGAAATTTCCTCTGATTATTCATCCACAGTCATGGTGCCCTGGGTAAGTTTGCGAAAACTCGCTCTTATAGTCCATCAGGGCCGTGAGGAATGTACGTGCACGAAAAGTCGCTGAAATTCCGGCCAAGTTTGGTTACGGTTCAGCAGGCAAAACATACCCTTGGGGCTTTCCCACCATGGAGCCGCGGGGCCTTAGGGTGGAATGGCGCGAGAGGTGACGTAACTGTCAGGAGGCAACATTAGCGACTCCATTTCAAACAGGATGTGCACGAAGCCAATCATCAGCATCCATCGGCCTTGGTGGAGTTCGGGAAAACAGACGGATTGAGGCGCACGAATTCTGGCAAGAGCCAGAGTTATGGAGCAGGTTGTTGCTGAGAATTCTGGTTTGGAAGCGGAGCCAATACCACGGTTCATAAACTGACGGTTAGCCAAATGCTCGGTGATTTCAAACTGCTGTATCATGCGCAATTGGGTGGATGTGGGGATCGTAAGCCATCTGCCAAAATCAACAGGGGCAATTTAGTAGTAAACTGTGCAGGAGTGTGATGGAATATTATGAAGTAATCACGCACACAGAAGGAGTGCAATAGATTGAACTTTTTCAATTTTTTTTTTTTTTTCCATTTTTTTTTTTAACTTTTGCACCAGACATTCAAGCCACAAATAGCCCGGTTAGCACCGGCATACGACAGTTTGAAAAGGAAAAGATAGACATCAGCGACGCGCAGGCACGCGATATGGAAGTACACACCGAGGGACATCGCAGGATAGATTACCGCGTCGGAGAAAAACTGTTGGACGCGAGGAATATGCAAGTGACAATCAAAGGGTGACCTCGATAGGCAGGACCCTTGTAAGCAGAAACCTGGCATACATCTTGAAGCAAGGGGAATATTTTCAGAACTCCGGGTGGTGTGAGCACGAGATCCTAATGTGGAGTTAGTAAAATCATTTAACCCGAATAGAAGAAGACGGTCAGAGTCCAGAGTAAAAGGAGGGAGTAAAAGTTAAAAGATCCTAGGTACCACCCAATTGCGGACATGGGCCGTAAGCCACACAGCGCCAGTTAGTAAACAGTTTGCGGTTCTAGACTCAAATTCGGCCAAGGGTGGAAAGGGGGTTCCTACAGGCAGTCCGCTCTGTACCACTGTGACGCCCGGCCCGACGTGACTATCCAACACGCAAATGCACACGATCAAGCCTAAGGACTCACGGGGAAGATATCACCAACACAACTCTAAAACATAAATAAGTCAACAAGCTTTTTTACAAAGCCACGGGGCCTCGAGGGCTCGAAAGCATAAGCGTTGCGAAAAACGAGTAGCGGAAGCATCAGATATTAGTACAGATATGAAATAGAAACAGAAAGGCCTTTAGAAAGGCGGGGCAAAATTAAATCACTACGATCGAAAAAGGCGAAGGCTCCTGCCTGGGACCCCTCCGATCCACTCCTGGTCGTCAGTCAACTCGTAGTAGCCATCCTCTGGGGGTAGTAGTAGTAACGATCGTCGGGGCATCTGTCTTAGAGGCTCAGTCATATGTCACCGTCAAACTGATATGGGGAGGAAAAAGGAAAAACAAAGCACCGGAGTACTACGAAGTACTCAGCAAAGCAAGGTATCCACTACTTATGCAACATTATCAAGGGGAGGCTGTTGTATATGTGGAGGGGCTGACGAGAAATCACAGAACGTAGAGAGAAGCCTAGTTCCTACGAAGACTGCATTCTGCAGCGGTGCTTGCAGCAGTGAAGAAGAGAGAGAGTAGAAAAGACCATATATGTACCAGTAATAATATCAACCTCACCCAGAGATCTCTCGACTCCCTGCGAGAGAGAAAAGCAATCCCAGAGCCATTACATCATCAACCTCGTCCTGAGATCCTTTCGGACTCACTGCGGAAGCAAATTCCCAAGAGCCCATATACAGGCTCATCACAGGTAGATCCAGTTCTAAATGTATCAATCAGGATACAAACTTCGAGTGGTCACTTAGCCGTAGGACCGGCTATGATAGAAGTGTTTTCGCCTGCAGGGGTGCACCCAAATTACCCACCACGCTACGATTTAATTCGGCCCGGACACCACTTTCTGGGTCATGGCCCAGCTCGCGCAACGACCATCGCAACCCCTACCTTATAGCTCAGCAGAGAAGGCCCCGGCGGGTTACATCATAAGCAGCTCAGAGGTCTTGGGGCATCGCCCTGTGCACTCCGAAGTATTGCGGCAGGGGGAAGCCAAGGCACCAGGGGGGCGCCGGGACGTCCCGGCCAGCAAGGCTGAACTAGACGTCTACAGAGCTTTCGGCTTGATGTACGATGCAGAACGCCCATAATATGCCCCATGTGATGGGTGAGTGCTCTATAGCCAGAGGCGATGCCGGATCAAATATCCAATCCTCTAGGACTAGGGGGCTTGCGGGTAACGAGCCGAGAGACTCACGAAAGAGGTGACCCGTTAGCCCCCGTTCGGAGGACTTGCGGCAAGGGTTAAAATGCCGCTGCCATGCTCGTATTCACCTCGGGCACCACACGGCAACCCGCTTCATCACACGCGGGTACCCCCTCAGGGTCGACCCGCCTTTCCAGTAACAATGTAGGGCCAAGTATCGTGTGGTCCATCAAAACATACGGGAATCGAGGTATCACCGTCATTGAATTCCAACTCGTGTATCACCATCAAGGGAAACAGGAGGAATCACCCTCAATGGGTCCACACTTGAGGGGTGTTGTTAGTACAGCGTCGTTATCGGAAGCGGTGATGAAGGAGGAACAACCCTGCGATGACACGAGTCGAATAGCTTACTTACAGAGTTAACATACAGAAAGGCTACAGAGGTTTCCACCCTCGGCACTCGATAGTAACAGCTTGGGCAGTGTGTTACAACTAAGGGGCGTGATGTTGGGAACGTAGCAGAATTTTCAAAATTTTCTACGCATCACCAAGATAATTATGGAGTCAATAGCAACAGAGTGAGAGGGGAGGGTATCGACATACCTGTGTAGATCGCGAGCGGAAGCGTTCAACGAGACAAAGGTGGTTTGATGAGTCGTACTTACGTGATCCAAATCACGATGACCGGTAGCGCCGAGAAACGGATGGCACTCCGAGTTCAAACACCACGTACGGGAGAGACTCGTCGCTCCTTATTGATCCAGCAAGGGGGGAGGAGAGGTTGATGGAGAGCCAGAGGCACGACGGTGTCCTGGTGTGGTGGAAGCAGCGGGATTTAAGCAGGGCTTCGCCAAGCGCTCATGGAGGAGGAAGGGTGTTCACGGGAGGGAGAGGGAGGCGCCAAGGGGCTGAGATTGTTTCTCCCATGGCACCTCCCCACATATTATAGGGGAGGGGTGTTGGTTTCTTGCCCCTCCCAAGGCCATTGGGGCGTTGGTTAAAGGTGGAAGGAAAGAAATCCCATACTTTCCCTCCCCACCGATTGTATCCCATTTTAGGGATCTGTCTGTATCCATTCGGGATATGATCTTATTCCTTCTAAGGGGGGGAATCTTGGTGCGCCTGACTAGGGGTGTGGGGCCTTGACCCACTACCCCGTTCATGTGGGTCCCCGCATGCAGGGGGTGCCCCACTCCGGAACCTTTCTAGAACCTTCTCGGTACAATACCGAAAAATCCCGAACATTTTCCGGTGGCCAAATAGGACTTCCCCAAATATGAAAATCTTTACCTCGGACCATTCCGGAACTCCTCGTGACGTCCAGGATCTTACATGCCGAGCTCCCGAAACAACCTTGGGTTACGCCATTACTAATATTCTCTATGAACCCACGTCACCGAACCTTAAGTGCGGTAGGACCCTACGGGTTCGGAGAGCGAGACACGCAGACATGACCGAGACGACTCTTCCGGTCAATAAACCACAGCGGATCGGCATACCCATGTTGGCTCCCACTGGCTCCTCGATGTCTCATACGATGAACCACGAGGTAGAGTCGAGGATTCAATCCAATCCCGTACGAATTCCCTTTGTCATCGTACGATAACTGCCCGAGATTCGATGCGTCGGTATTACGATACCTTGTTCAGATCTCGTACCGGCAAGTCTCTTCTGTTCTCGTAAACACATCATCCCGTGAAAAACCCTTGATCACATGAGCTCATTATGATGATGTCCTAACGAGTGGGCCCAGAGTACACTCTCCGTTACATGGAGTGCACAAATTCCCAGTCTCGATTCGGGCCAACCCAACAGATACTTTCGGAGATAACGTAGTGAACCTTAAGCCACCCAGTTACGTGTTTGACGTTGGCACACCAAGCACTCCAGACTATCCGGGGAGTTGCATAATCTCAGGTATAGAGGAAAGTTACTGACATTGGAAAAGCTTTAGCAAATGAACTACACGATCTAGTGCTAGGCTGTAGAGGCATTGGGTTTGTCCACACTCATTCTCCTAATGATTGTGATCCCGTTATCAATGACATCCCAATGTCCATGGTCAGGAAACCGTAAAACCATTCATGGATCAACGAGCTAGTCAAAGGAGCTTTACTAGGGACATGTTGTGGTCTTGTATTCACACATGTATTACGATTTCGGATGGAAACACATCTATAGCATGAATAACAAGACAATGATCATGAACAAGGAAATAAAGTAATAAACCATTTTATTATTGCCTTAGGGCATATTTCCAACAGTCTCCCACTTGCACTTAGAGTCAATAACTAGTTACATGTGATGAATCGAACACCCATAGAGTACTGGTGTTGATCATGTTTGCTGTGGAAAGAGGTTAGTCAACGGATCTGCCTACATTCAAATCCGTGTGCACTTGTACAAATCTATGTCTCCATCTTGAAACATGTTTCACGTATGGAGTGAAGCGACGCGTTGATATGCCTGGTCCTGTTGGAAAACCTAGGGCTCCTGGCAAGGGAATAGCTCCAGTTTGTCAGAAGAGAGCCATTGGACCACGCTATGTGGGGGGGGGGGAATGACTCCTAGGTCGGTGATGAACTCCTTCACCATACTGTTCGTGGTGTGCTGCCTCCGAGGCGCTAGTACTACGCTTCCCTGTAGACACCGGCACGACGCTGCTGTGCAACTGACCACCAGCTTACCGCTCCACCATTCAAAATATAACGTATCGGTTGTTGACTTGGAGTCAATCCGGATCTGTGTCGAAGCTAGCGTCGACAGTAACTTGACGACCGAGCTCTCGTCACCTCCATATACGAGAAACATATCCTTAGTCCTTTTCAGGAACTTCTGGATGTTATTGACCGCTTGTCCAGTGTTCCTTGCCGGGATACTTTGTACCTACCTGACATCATTTGATAAAACTTACAGCAAGGTTTACATCAGGTTCTGGTACCACAACGCATGGCCATACATAATAGACCTATGGCGGAGGCATAGGGGATGACACTCATCTCTCTTATATCTGTTTTGCCGTGGTCGGGCACTTGGCCGAGCTCAATTTCACCACCTTGACAGACAGGCCAATGAACCCCTTCTTGGACTGATCCATATTGAAACTTCTTCAATAGCTTATCAAGGTATGTGCTTTGCGAAAGACCTATGAGAGTCTCGATCTATCTCTATAGATCTTGATGCCTAATAATAAGACAGCTTCTCCAAGGGCCTTCATTGTGAAAAACACTTATTCAGTATGCCTTTATACTTTCCAAGAATTCTATATCATTTCCCATCAGCAGTATGTCATCCACATATAATATGAGAAATGCTACAGAGCTCACTCACTTTCTTGTAAACACAGGCTTCTCCATAAGTCTGTGTGAACCCAAAACGTTTGATCATCCTCTCAAAGCGAATGTTCCAACTCCGAGATGTTGCCACAGCCATAGATTGAGGCTGGAGCTTGCATACCTTGTCCGATTCTCAGGGTCGACAAAAACTTCGGTTGTATCATATACAATTCTTCCTTAAGAAAAACCATAAGGAATGCCGTTTTGCGTCCATTTGCCATATCTCATAATCATAGTATGCGGCAATTGCTAACATGATTCTGACGGATTTCAGCTCGCTACGGGGTGAGAAAGTCTCATCGTAGTCACCCCTTGAACTTGTCGATAACCCTTAGCGACAAGCGAGCCTTAAGATGGTCACATACCATCCGCGTCAGTCTCTTCTTAAAGATCCATTTATTTTCTATGGCTTGCGACATCGGGCAAGTCAGTCAAAGTCCATACTTCGTTTTCATACATGGATCCTATCTGGATTCATGGCTTCAAGCATTTGTCGGAACCGGGCCCGCCATCGTCTTCATTTCATGTTTGAGGTTCATGTGTCTAACAACATGATTTCCAGGAAAGGATTTGCATACACTCTGGTGCGGAACGTGTCCTGTGGACCTTCGAAGTTTCAGGGTAGCTGATCATGATTCAGTAGTCAATAAACTTCCTCTCTAGCCGGTGTAGGCTCCACAGAAACATTTTCCTGTGCTGCGCTACCTCCGGTTCGAGGGTCATTCATTCAAGCTCCACTTTCCTCCACTTACTTCTTCGAGAGAAACTCTTTCTCTAGAAAGGATCATTCCTGGCAACAAAGATCCTTGCACCTGGATCTTAGGTAGAAGGTATACCCCAATAGTCCTTAGGGTATCCTAGAATACGCATTTTTCCGACTTGGGTTCGAGCTTCTCTGGTTGAAGTTCTTCACATAAGCATCGCATCCCCAAACTTTCAGAAACGACAGCTAGGTTTCTTCCCAAACCATAATTCATACGGTGTCGTCTCAACGGATTTTGACGGTGCCCTATTTAAAGTGAATGCGGCAGTCTTAAAGCATAACCCAAAAGGATAGGGTAAATCGGTTAAGAGACATCATAGATCGCACCATATCCAGAGAGTGCGATTACGACGTTCGGACACACCATTACGCTGAGGTGTTCCAGGGGCGGAGTGTGAGTTGTGAAACAATTCCACATTCCTTAAGTGCGTGCCAAATTCATGACTCAAATATTCTCCTCCACGTGATCGTAAGAACTTTATTTCTTGTCACGTGATTCTCAACTCACTCTGAATTCCTTGAACTCAAGGTCTCAGACTTGTGCTCATCAAGTAGACATACCCATATCTACTCAAATCATCGGTGAGGGTGAGAACATACGATAACCACCCGCGAGCTCAACACTCATGGACCACACACATCAGTATGTATGATCTCAATAGTTGGTTGCTCGGCTCCATTGTTCCGGAGAACGGAAGTCTTGGTCATCTTGCCCAGAGGCATGGTTCCGCATCTGTCAAATGATTCATAATCAAGAGACTCCAAAAGTTCCATCTGCATGAGTTTCTTCATGCGTTTAACACCGATATGACCAAGGCGGGGCAGTGCCACAAGTATGTGGGACTATCGTATCAACCTTGCATTTCTGGCATTCACATTATAAACATGTGTAACATCACGTTCGAGATCATAAAAAATAAACCATTCACCAGCGGGGCATGACCATAAAACATATCTCTCATATAAATAGAACAACCATTATTCTCAGATTTAAATGAGTAGCCTCTCGCATTAAGCGAGATCCAGATACAATGTTCATGCTAAAGCTGGCGGACAAATAACATTATTAAAACATTATCCCGTAGGTGATGAAGGTAGCGTGCCGACGGCGATCACATCGACCTTGGAACCATCCCGACGCGCATCGTCACCTCGTCCTTTGCCAGTCTAACGCTGATTCCGCAGTCCTGCTTTGAGTTACAAAATATGAGCAACCGCACCAGTATCAAATACCCAGGAACTACTACGAGGCGGTGGTAAGGTACACATCAATTACATGTATAATCATATATACCTTTGGTATTGCCGGCCTTCTTGTCCGCCAAGTACTTGGCAGTTTTCGCTTCCAGTGACCGTTTCCCTTGCAAAAAGCACTCAGATCTCGGCTTGGTCCATTCTCGACTTCTTCCCGGCAGCTGGCTTAACGGGCGCGGCAACTCCCTTGCGTCCTTCTTGAAGTTCTTCTTACCCTTGCCCTTCTTGAAATTAGTGGTTTTTTTTACCATCAACAATTGATGTTCCTTCTGATCTCTGCCTCCGCTGACTTCAGCATCGCCCTATACCATCAGGAATGGTCTTTTTCATCCCCTGCTGTGTGAGTTCATCACGAAGCTCTTGTAGCTAGGTGGAGCGATGAAGGATTCTGTCAACAGACGCGTCATCCGGGAGATTAACTCCCAGCTGAGACAAGCGGCTGTGCAAACCCAGACATTTGGTATGTGCTCGCTGACAGAACTATTTTTCCTCCATCTTAAACCTGTAGAACTTATCGGAGACTTCATATCTCTCGATCCGGGCATGAGCTTGGAAAACCATTTCAGCTCTTCGAACATCTCATATGCTCCGTGATGTCCAAACGCTTTTGGAGCCCCGGTTCTAAGCTGAAGAGCATGCCGCACTGAACGAAGGAGTAATCATGGTGCGTGTCTGCCAAAGGTTCAAATGCTCTGGCAGATGCTGGGAGAGCGGTGGGTCACCTAACGGTGCTTCAAGGAATATGATTTCTTGGCAGCTATGAGGATAATCCTCAGGTTACGGACCCAGTCCGCATAGTTGCTACCATAGTCTTTCAGCTTGTTTTTATCTAGGAAACGCGTTGAAGTTGAGGGTAACATTAGCGTTGGCATTTGATCTACAAGATAGATATGTAACATTTAGACTAAGTTCATGACAATTAAGTTCATCTAATCAAATATGTAATGAATCTCCCACTCAGATAGACTCCCTCTCTATCTAAGTGATTACATGATCCGAATCGACTAGCCGTGTCCGATCATCACGTGAGACGGACTAGCATCAACGGTGAACATCCCCATGTTGATCGTATCTTCTATAGACTCATGCTCGACCTTTCGGTCTCTTGTGTTCCGAGGCCATGTCTGTACATGCTAGGCTGTCAAGTCAACCTAAGTGATTGCTGTGGTAAATCTGGCTTACAACCCGTGTATTCGAACGTTAGAATCTTCACACCCCGATCAACACGTGTGCTCGAAACAACGAACCTTCGCAACGGTGGCACAGTTAGGGGGAACACTTTCTTGAAATTTTAGTAAGGGATCATCTATATATTGCTACCGTCGTTCTAAGCAAATAAAGATGACAAAACAGATAAACATCTCATGCAATAAAATAGTGACAGATATGGCCATATCACTTTGCTCCTTTTGATCTCCATGTCGGGGCTCATGATCATCATCGTCACCGGCATGACACCATGATCCCATCATCATGATCTCCATCATCGTGCTTCATGAAGTTGTCCGCCAACTATTACTTCTACTACTACGGCTAACGGTTTAGCAATAAGTAAAGTAATACATGGCGAATTTCAATGACACGCAGGTCATATAATAAATTAACACACTCCTATGGCTCCTGCCGGTTGTCATACTCATCGACATGCAAGTCGTGATTCCTATTACAAGAACATGATATCTCATACTCACATATTCATTCATCACATCCTTTGGCCATATCACATACAAAGCATTGCTGCAAAAACAGTTAGACCGTTCCTCTAATGTGTGTTGCAAGTTTTTTACGTGGCTGCTATAGGTTTCTAGCAAGAACTTTCTAGCTACGCCAAAAACACAACGTGATATGACCAATTCTATTTACCCTTCATAAGGACCCTGTTCATCGAATCGATCCGACTAAAGTGGGAGAGACAGACAACCGCTAGACCTTATGCAACTAGTTGCAGTCAGTGTGGAAACCTGTCTCACGTAAGCGTACGTGTAAGGTCGGTCCGGGCCGTCATTTCCCACAGTGCCGCCGAATCAAGATAAGACTAGTAAGGCAAGAAGATAGAAATGACAAATCGACGCCCACAACTACTTTGTGTTCTACCGTCAAGATACTACGCATAGACCTGCTCATGATGCACTGTTGGGGAACGTAGCAAATTTTAAAATTTTCTACGCATCCCCAAGATCCATCTATGGAGTCATCTAGCAACGAGTGAGAGGGGAGTGTATATACATACCCTTGTAGATCGCGAGCGGAAGCGTTCAAGAGAACGGGGTTGATGGAGTCGTACTCGTCGTGAATCCAAATCACCGAGACCGAGCGCCGAACGGACGGCACCTCCGCTGTTCAACACACGTACGGAGCAGAGACGTCCCTCCTTCTTGATAGCAAGGGGGGGGAGAGGTTGATGGAGATCCAGCAGCATGCGGTGTGGTGTGGAAGCAGAGGGGATTTCAGCAGGGCTTCGCCAGCGCTAACTGGAGGAAGGAAGAGGTCCGGGAGGAGAGGGAGGCGCCAGGGGCTGAGCTGTTTCTCCCCATGCACCTACCCACTATATATAGGGGTGGAGGGGGCTGGTTTCTTGCCCTCCAAGTCCATTGGGGGCGTTGGTAAAGGTGGAAGGAAAGAAATCCCCTTTCCCTCCACGATTGTTATCCCCTTTTTTGGGATCTTGGATCTTATCCCTTCGGGATATGATCTTATTCCTTCTAAGGGAATCTTGGTGCGCCTTGACTAGGGGTGTGGGGCCTGCCCCACTACCCACGTTCATGTGGGTCCCCCCATGGGTGGGCCCCACTCCGGAACCTTCTAGAACCTTCTCGGTACAATACCGAAAAATCCCGAACTTTTCCGGTGGCCAAAATAGACTTCCCATATATAATCTTAACTCGGAGCATTCGGAACTCCTCGTGACGTCCAGGATCTCATCACGGACTCGAACAACCTTGGGTTACCGCATACTAATATCTCATAACCCTAGCGTCACCGACCTTAAGTGTGTAGACCTACGGGTTCGGGGGAACACGCAGACATGACGAGACGACCTCCCGGTCAATAACCAACAGCGGGATCTGGATACACATGTTGGCTCCCAATGCTCCTCGATGATCTCATCGGATGAACACGACTGTGAGGATTCAATCAATCCCGTACGCAATTCCCTTTGTCTATCGGTACGATACTTGCCCGAGATTCGATCGTCGGATCTCGATACCTTGTTCAATCTCGTTACCGGCAAGTCTCTTTACTCGTTTCCGTAACACATCATCCCGTGAACAACTCCTTGATCAAATTTGAGCTCATTTGATGATGTTCCTACCCGAGTGGGCCCAGAGGTACCTCTCCGTTACAGGAGTGACAAATCCAGTCTCGATTCGTGCCAACCCAAACAGATACTTTCGGGATACCCGTAGTGCACCTTTATAGCCACCCAGTTACGTTGTGACGTTTGGTGCACCAAAGCACTCCTAAGGTATCCGGAGGTTGCATAATCTCATGGTCTAAGGAAAAGTTTACTTGACATTGGAAAAGCTTTAGCACAATGAACTACACGATCTAGTGCTAGGCTTAGATTGGGTCTGTCCATCACACATTCTCCTAATGATGTGATCCCGTTATCAATGACATGCCAATGTCCATGGTCAGGAAACCGTAACCATCTATTGGATCAACGAGCTAGTCAACTAGAGGCTTACTAGGGACATGTTGTGGTCTATGTATGTCACACATGTATTACGATTTCGGATAACACAATTATAGACATGAATAACAGAAATATCATGAACAAGGAAATAAATAATAACCATTTTATTATTGCCTCTAGGGCATATTTCAACACGTGATGTGCGGTGTCGGGTCCGGTCTTCAATCCCATGATCGGGTCTTCTGACGATCAAGCGCGGCAGTCGGGATAAGTGGGGTCACTGATAGGTCTCTACCCAGCCTAGACTAAACAGTTTAGGATATGTAGGTAATCTAATAGTAGGTCACAATGAACAGGCTATGCATCAGAATAGGTAAAGCAAGCAGCAGCAGCAGTAATTCAATGCAAGCATGAGAATTAGAATGGCGATATCGGTATGCTCAAGGGAGGGGCTTGCCTGGTTGCTCGGCGGCAAGGCAAGGTCGTCTCTTATGGTGTCTTCGGGATCGGAGCTGCGTCGGTCCGGGGACGACGTCAGGGTCGGGGGCTATCGAGAGAGAGAGGGAGGAAGGAAACAGTATAAAATATAGAACATGAGCATGACAAATACGATACACGGTTGTAGGGTAGCTTCTAACGCGGCATACACGTAACAGACGGAGCGGGAGAATATCTGACGATATTTCCGGGTCTTTGGAATTATCGGACAGAGATAAGAGGGGAACGGTTGCAAGTTCGGATAGTTAGGGACGCGTGGCGGGCGAACGGACCGCGTATTCAGATTCGTCTCGTCGTTCGAGCACTTTCATGTACAAAGTATTTCATCTGAGCTACGGATTATTTATATGATTTCTTTAAAGATTTTATAATTTCTGGAATTAATTAATTATTTAAATTAACATTATCCGAAAAGTGTCTTGCTGACTCAGCATGGACGTCAGCATGACGTCAGGACCAGGGTCCCACCTGTCATAGGCTGTTGGTTAATTAGTGATTAACTAATTAATTACTGTTTAATACACTAACTACTTAATTAAATAACATAATCAGGATTAATTAACACTAATTATTTAATTAATTAGTTTAAATTTATTTTTATTTTTATTATTTTCCTAAACGTTTTTGGGGCTGGGCCCGTCTGTCACGGCACAGGGGGCAGGCCCACCGGTCAGTGGCACGTGCCACGGGCGCGTGGTGACGGGAGGGCGCGGTGACGTGCGCGCGGGGGCAGGCGGTGGCGCGCGACGGGCCGCAGGAGCGGCAGCGCGGTGCGTGGGGAGGGCTCGCGCGTGCCGCGCGCGCGGCGAACGTGGGCGGCTTGGGGCGGAGCAGGGGACGAGAGGCACGGGGAAGGGTGAGCCGTGCGCGAGCGGGACTGCGGTGCGACGTGCGGGCCGGCGTCAGGGAGAGAAAAGAGAGGAGAGGGGCGCGGCTCACAGGGGGCCGGACGGGGATGATGGCGAGGCGATGAAGCGACGGCGACGATCTTGCGGAAGTAGGAGAGGGTCGGCGTAGGGCGACGGTGCGAGCGCATCTGAGGACGTTCGGGGAGGAGAAGGGGTAGGCAGAGGACGGCGACGCGTCCGAGCGGGGCGGCGAGGAGGAAGCGAGCCGAGAAGCGGCGGGAGCGCGGCGACGGGCGACGGATCGGGGCGCCTCGCCCCGGTCCGATTCCAGGGGAGGGGGGTCGAGTGGAGGATGCGGGTAGGAGAGCGACAGGCGAGGCAGATAGGCGCGGAGGCTCGGTCGGGACGGCGCGAGGTGAGGGGCGACGTCGGGACGGTTCGGCGACGGTGAGTGGGCGGGCGCCGGGCGCGTGAGGCGCGGGGTTGCGAGCGTGTCAAGGAGGAGGAGGCGGCCGGCGGCTGGGGCAGGCAGGGCCGGGATGCTTCGGGAGCCGGCGACGGGCGCCGAGGCGGCGCAGGGCGACGGGGTTCGATCCCGATCAGAATTTCTTGGATCGGGGGGGAGGGGAGAGGAGCGAGGGGGGGGGTGGATAGGTTACGGGGGTGGGGGGGGTAGCGGCTATGTAGGCGCCGGCTGGGCCGCCTGGCGGCCCGTGCTTGCTGTGGCCGAGCCCAGTCGGGGGGGGGGGTGGGGTTCCTTTTTTTTCTTTTCTTTTTTTTGTGCTTTTCTTTATTCCTTTTTCTGTTTGTCTTTTATTTTTAGTCCAAAAGACTTTTGTAAAATATGAGACTTGCCTCCATTATTTACAGTGGCATTATCTTCACTGCTAGAAATTGGTTTGGGGTCCATATCTTTTTTGTTTGGATTTTATTTAAATTGAAAAAGGATAAACAGTGTTATGTTGCTGCTGTTCCTTGGTTGTTCGAGTCCTTTTACAATTCCAACAAATGTTGCAATCATTTTATAAATGCTATGAGAATATTGGCACATGATGCACATTTAGTTTCAGGTTCAGGCAACTTTATTTTCCACTTTCAACTAAATTGAATTTTGAGTTAGGAGTTTGAAAAGCATTATGATGCAAATGATGATCGTGCCTGTTAATCATGCTGACTTGGCATTATCAAATGGAATTACTGTAGTTAACCACTGGGGGTGTTACAGAAATGCTTTGTAACAGATAAGTTTTCGTCCGAAACCTGATACTTCGAAAGAGATTCTCCATTTTATACACGAAGTGTTCCAGTTTTTGCCGTAAACCTCCCAATTTTTAGCACATGCTCTGATGTGGTGAAATAATGATACCATGCCAACTTTCAACCTTTTCAGAGTTCATTTGTAGTGCTTTTCAATTTCAGGTCATTTAGCTCAAAAAAATCATTAAATGCATGAAAAATAGCAATGAAGTCAGAAAGGGTTGAAAATTGATGACATGGCTTTGAATGGTGCATACTGAACACACAAAAAGTCTGGAGTTGAAATAAGTCATAAAAAATGAAAAGCCTTTGTAACAGATGAGTTTTCGTCCGAAACCTGATACTTCGAAAGAGATTATCCATTTGTACAGAGAGTGGATCCAGTTTTTGCCGTAACCCTCTCAACTTTTTAGCACATGCTATGTGGGTGAATGATGATACTGCCAACTTCAACCTTTTCAGAATCATTTGTAGTGCTTTTCAATTTCAGGGTCATAAGATAAAAAAATCATAAATGCATGAAAATAGCAAATGAAGTCAGAAAGGGGTGAAAAATGAGACGTGCTTTCAATGGTGCATACTGATGCACAAAAGTCAGGAGTTGAAATAATAAGTTAAAAAATGAAATGCCTTTGTAACAGATGGTTTTCGTCGAAACCCTGATCTTCGAAAGGATTGTCCATTTTGTACACGAAGTGCATCCAGTTTTTGCCGTAACCCTCTCAACTTTTTAGCACATGCTATGTGGTGTGAAATGATGGTACCATGCAACTTCTATCTTTTCAGAGTTCATTTTAGTGCTTTTCAATTTCAGGGTCATTTAGCTAAAAAATAATCAGTAAATGCATGAAAATAGCAAAGAGTCAGAAGGGTGAAAAGTGATGGATGGGGCTTGAATGGTGCATACTGAATGCACAAAAAGTCTGGAGTTGAAATAAGTTATAAAAAATGAAATGCCTTTGTAACAGATAAGTTTTCGTCCGAAACCCTGATACTTCGAAAGAGATTGTCCATTTTGTACACGAAGTGCATCCAGTTTTTCCGTAACCCTCTCAACTTTTTAGCACATGCTATGTGGGTGAAATGATGAATACCATGCCAACTTTCAACCTTTTCAGAGTTCATTTGTGTGTTTTCAATTTCAGGGTCATTTAGCTCAAAAAAATCAGTTAAATGCATGAAAAATAGCAAATGAAGTCAGAAAGGGTTGAAAATGATGACATGGCTTTGAATGGTGCAAACTGAACCACAAAAAGTCTAGAGTTGAAATAAGTTATAAAAATGAAATGCCTTTGTAACAGATGAGTTTTCGTCCGAAACCCTGATACTTCGAAAGAGATGTCCCTTGTACACGAAGTGCTCCAGTTTTGCCTAAAATTCCAAATTTAGCACATGCTATGTGGGTGAAATGATGATACCATGCCAACTTTAACTTTTCAAGTTCATTCTAGTGCTTTTCAATTTGGGTCATTTAGCTCAAAAAAATCAGTAAATGCATGAAAAATAGCAAATGAAGTCAGAAAGGGTTGAAAATTGATGACATGGCTTTGAATGGTGCAAACTGAACACACAAAAAGTCTGGAGTTGAAATAAGTATAAAAATGAAAAGCCTTTGTAACAGATGAGTTTTCGGCGAAACCCTGATACTTCGAAAGAGATGTCCATTTTGTACACGAAGTGCATCCAGTTTTTGCCGTAACCTCTCAACTTTTTAGCACATGCTATGTGGGTGAAATGATGATACCATGCCAATGTTCAACCTTTTCAGAGTTCTTTGTAGTGCTTTCAATTTCAGGGCATTTAGCTCAAAAAATCAGTAAATGCATGAAAAATAGCAAATGAAGTCAGAAAAGGGTTGAAAATTGAGACATGGCTTTGAATGGTGCATACTGAACACACAAAAAGTCTAGAGGTGAAATAAGTTATAAAAATGAAATGCCTTGTAACAGATGAGTTTTCGTCCGAAACCCGATAATTCGAAAGAGATTGTCCATTTTGTACACGAAGGTCCAGTTTTTGCCATAAAATTCGCAAATTTGCACATGTATGTGGTGAAATGATGATACCATGCCAACTTTCAAACCTTTTCGAGTTCATTGTAGTGCTTTTCAATTTCGGGTCATTTAGCTCAAAAAAATCAGTAATGCATGAAAAATAGCAATGAAGTCAGAAAGGTTGAAAATTGATGACATGGCTTTGAATGGTGCATACTGAACACAAAAAGTTGGAGTTGAAATAAGTCATAAAAAATGAAATGTTTGTAACGATGAGTTTTCGTCGAAACCCCGATACTTCGAAAGAGATTGTCCATTTTGTATGAAGTGCATCCAGTTTTTGCCATAACCCTCTCAACTTTTAGCACATGTGTTTGTGGTGAAATGATGAACCATGCCAACTTTCAACTTTTCAGAAATCATTTGTAGTGCTTTCAATTTCAGGGTCATTAGCTAAAAAAATCAGTAAATGCATGAAAAATAGCAAATGAGTCAGAAAGGGTGAAAATTGATGACTGGCTTTAATGGTGCATACTGAATGCACAAAGTCTGGAGTTGAAATAAGTTATAAAAAATGAAATGCCTTTGTAACAGATGAGTTTTCGTCCAAAACCCTGAACTCGAAAGAGATGTCCATTTCAACGAAGTGCATCCAGTTTTTGCCGTAACCCTCTCAACTTTTTAGCACATGCTATGTGGGTGAAATGATGATACCATGCCAACTTTCAATCTTTTCCGAGTTCATTTTTAGTGCTTTTCAATTTCAGGGTCATTTAGCTCAAAAAATTCAGTAAATGCATGAAAAGAGCAAATGAAGTCAGAAAGGTTGAAAATGATGATGATGTGGCTTGAATGGTGCAACTGAATGCACAAAAAGTCTGGAGTTGAAATAAGTTATAAAAAAGAAATGCCTTTGTAACAGATAGTTTTCGTCGAAACCCTGATACTTCGAAAGAGATTCTCCATTTTTACACGAAGTGCTCCAGTTTTTGCCGTAAACTCTCTAAATTTTTAGCACATGCTATGTGGGTGAATAATGATGATACATGCCAACTTTCAACCTTTTCAGAGTTCATTTGTAGTGCTTTTCAATTTCAAGGTCATTTAGTCAAAAAAATCAGTAAATGCATGAAAATAGCAAATGAAGTCAGAAAGGGTTGAAAATTGATGACATGGCTTTGAATGGTGCATACTGAACACACAAAAAGTCTGGAGTTGATAAGTATAAAAAATGAAATGCCTTTGTAACAGATGAGTTTTTCGTCGAAACCTGATACTTCGAAAGAGTTATCCATTTTGTACTGAAGTGCATCCAGTTTTTGCCGTAACCCTCTCAACTTTTTAGCACATGCTATGTGGGTGAAATGATGATACCATGCCAACTTTCAACCTTTTCAGAAATCATTTGTAGTGCTTTTCAATTTCAGGGTCATTAGCTCAAAAAATCAGTAATGCATGAAAAATAGCAAATGAAGTCAGAAGGGGTGAGAAATTGATGACGTTGCTTTCAATGGTGCATACTGAATGCACAAAAAAGTCAGGAGTTGAAATAAGTTAAAAAAATGAAATGCCTTTGTAAAAGATGAGTTTTCTGCGAAACCCTGATACTTCGAAGGATTGTCCATTTTGTACATGAAGTGCATCCAGTTTTAACCCTCTCAACTTTTTAGCACATGCTATGTGGGTGAAATGATTGGGACCATGCCAACTTTCAACCTTTCAGAGTTCTTTGTAGTTTTTCAATTTCAGGTCATTTAGGTCAAAAAAATAGTAAATGCATGAAAAATAGCAAATGAAGTCAGAAAGGTTGAAAATATGGCGTGGCTTGAATGGTGCATACTGAATGCACAAAAAGTCTGGAGTTGAAATTAGTTAAAAAATGAAATGCCTTGTAACAGATGAGTTTTCGTCCGAAAACCCTGATACTTCGAAAGAGATTGTCCATTGTTACACGAAGTGCATCCAGTTTTTTCCGTAACCTCTCAACTTTTAGCACATGCTATGTTGGTGAAATGAGAACCATGAACTTTCAACCTTTTCAGATTCATTTGTAGTGCTTTCAATTTCAGGTCATTAAGTCAAAAAAAAAGTAAATGCATGAAAATAGCAAATGAAGTCAGAAAGGGGTGAAAATTGATGACGTGGCTTTCAATGGTGCATACTGAATGCACAAAATCTGAGTTAAATAAGTTATAAAAAAAATGAAATGCCTTTGTAACGATGAGTTTTCGTCCGAAACCCTGATATCTGAAAGAGATTGTCCATTTTGTACACGAAGTGCATCCAGTTTTTGCCGTAACACTCTCAACTTTTTGCACATGCTATGTGGGTGAAATGATGATACCATGCCAACTTTCTATCTTTTCAGAGTTCATTTTAGTGCTTTTCAATTTCAGGGTCATTTAGCTAAAAAAAATCAGTAAATGCAGAAAATAGCAAATGAAGTCAGAAAGGGTGTGAAAATTGATGATGTGGCTTTGAATGGTGCATAATGAATGCACAAAAAGTCTGGAGTTGAAATAAGTTATAAAAAATGAAATGCCTTTGTAACAGATAAGTTTTCGTCGAAACCCTGATACTTCGAAAGAGATTGTCCATTTTGTACACGAAGTGCATCCAGTTTTTGCCGTAACCCTCTCAACTTTTTAGACATGCTATGTGGGTGAAATGATGATACCATGCCAATGTTCAACCTTTTCAGAGTTCATTTGTAGTGCTTTTCAATTCAGGGTCATTTAGCTCAAAAAAATCAGTAAATGCATGAAAAATAGCAAATGAAGTCAAAAGGGTTGAAAATTGATGACATGGCTTTGAATGGTGCATACTGAACACACAAAAAGTCTGGAGTTGAATAAGTATAAAAAATGAAAATGCCTTTGTAACAGATGAGTTTTCGTCGAAAACCCTGATACTTCGAAAGAGATGTTCCATTTGTACACGAAGTGATCCATTTTGCCAGTAAATTCCAATTTTAGCACATGCTAGTGGGTGAAATGATGATACCATGCAACTTTCAACCTTTTCAGAGTCATTTGTAGTGCTTTCAATTTCGGGTCATTAGCTCAAAAAAATCAGTAAATGCATGAAAAATAGCAAATGAAGTCAGAAAGGGTGAAAATTGATGACTGGCTTTGAATGGGTGCATACTGAACACACAAAAGTCTGGAGTTGAAATAGTCTAAAAAAAAGAAATGCCTTTGTAACAGAGAGTTTTCGTCCGAAACCCGATAACTTCGAAAGAGATTGTCCATTTTGTAAGAAGGGATCAGTTTTTGCCGTAACCCTCTCAAACTTTTTAGCACATGCTTGTGGGTGAAATGATGATACCATGCCAACTTTCAACCTTTTCAGAAATCATTGTATTGCTTCAATTTCAGGGTCATTAGCTAAAAAATAGTAAATGCATGAAAAATAGCAATGAAGTCAGAAAGGGTGTGAAAATTGATGACTGGCTTTATGGTGCATACTGAATGCACAAAAAGTCTGGAGTTGAAATAAGTTATAAAAAATGAAATGCCTTTGTAACAGATGAGTTTTCGTCCGAAACCCTGATACTTCGAAAGAGATTGTCCATTTTCGAAACGAAGTGCATCCAGTTTTTGCCGTAACCCTCTCAACTTTTTAGCACATGCTATGTGGGTGAAATGAATGATGTACATGCCAACTTTCAACTTTCGAGTTCATTTGTAGTGCTTTTCAATTTCAGGGTCATTTAGCTCAAAAAATTCAGTAAATGCATGAAAAGATACAAATGAAGTCAGAAACGGTGTGAAAATTGATGAGTGGCTTTGATGGTGCATACTGAATGCACAAAAGTCTGGAG
This sequence comes from Thinopyrum elongatum, assembly GCA_011799875.1. NCBI lineage: Eukaryota > Viridiplantae > Streptophyta > Magnoliopsida > Poales > Poaceae > Thinopyrum > Thinopyrum elongatum. Next base: position 550,305,326 of record CM022300.1, on the reverse strand, counting down.
TTGAAATAAGTATAAAAAATGAAATGCTTTGTAACAGATGAGATTTTCGTCCGAAACCCTGATACTTCGAAAGAGATTGTCATTTTGTACATGAAGTGCACCATTTTTGCCGAACCCTCTCAACTTTTTAGCACATGCTATGTGGGTGAAATGATGATACATGCCAACTTTCAACCTTTCAGAGTTCATTTTTGCTTTTCAATTTCAGGGTATTTAGCTCAAAAAATCAGTAAATTCATGAAAAATACAAATGAAGTCAGAAGGGGTGAAAATTGATGGCGTGGCTTTGAATGGTGCATACTGAATTCACAAAAAGTTGGAGTTGAAATAAGTTATTAAAAAATGAAATGCCTTTGTAACAGATGAAGTTTCGTCCGAAACCCTGATCTACTTCGAAAGAGCGATCTCCATTTTATACACGAAGTTGGCTTTCCATCCAGTTTTTGCCGTAAACCTCTTAAATTTTTAGCACATGCTATGTGGGTGAAATAATGATACCATGCCAACTTTCAACCTTTTCAGAGTTCATTTGTAGTGCTTTTCAATTTCAAGGTCATTTAGCTCAAAAAAATCATTAAATGCATGAAAAATAGCAAATGAAGTCAGAAAGGGTTGAAAATTGATGATGTGGCTTTGAATGGTGCATACTGAACACACAAAAAGTCTGGAGTTGAAATAAGTCATAAAAAATGAAATGCCTTTGTAACAGATGAGTTTTCGTCCGAAACCCTGATACTTCGAAAGAGATTATCCATTTTGTACATGAAGTGCATCCAGTTTTTGCCGTAACCCTCTCAACTTTTTAGCACATGCTATGTGGGTGAAATGATGATACCATGCCAACTTTCAACCTTTTCAGAAATCATTTGTAGTGCTTTTCAATTTCAGGGTCATTAAGCTCAAAAAAATCAGTAAATGCATGAAAAATAGCAAATGAAGTCAGAAAGGGGTGAAAATTGATGACGTTGCTTTCAATGGTGCATATTGAATGCACAAAAAGACAGGAGTTGAAATAAGTTAAAAAAAATGAAATGCCTTTGTAACAGATGAGTTTTCATGCGAAACCCTGATACTTCGAAAGGGATTGTCCATTTTGTACACGAAGTGCATCCAGTTTTTGCCGTAACCCTCTCAACTTTTTAGCACATGCTATGTGGGTGAAATGATGGTACCATGCCAACTTTCAACCGTTTCAGAGTTCGTTTGTAGTACTTTTCAATTTCAAGGTCATTTAGGTCAAAAAAAATTAGTAAATGCATGAAAAATAGCAAATAAAGTCAGAAAGGGTTGAAAATTAATGGCGTGGCTTTGAATGGTGCATACTGAATGCACAAAAAGTCTGGAGTTGAAATAAGTTATAAAAAATGAAATGCCTTTGTAACAGATGAGTTTTCGTCCGAAACCCTGATACTTCGAAAGAGATTGTCCATTTTGTACATGAAGTGCATCCAATTTTTGCCGTAACCCTCTCAACTTTTTAGCACATGCTTTGTGGGTGAAATGATGATACCATGCCAACTTTCAATCTTTTCATTGTTCATTTTTAGTGCTTTTCAATTTCAGGGTCATTTAGCTCAAAAAAATCAGTAAATGCATGAAAAATAGCAAATGAAGTCAGAAAGGGGTGAAAATTGATGACGTGTCTTTGAATGGTGCATACTGAATGCATAAAAAGTCTGGAGTTGAAATAAGTTATAAAAAATGAAATGCCTTTGTAACAGATGAGTTTTCGTCCGAAACCCTGATACTTCGAAAGAGATTGTCCATTTTGTACACGAAGTGCATCCAGTTTTTGCCGTAAACCTCTCAAATTTTTAGCACGTGCTATGTGGGTGAAATGATGATACCATGCCAACTTTCAACCTTTTCAGAGTTCATTTGTAGTGCTTTTCAATTTCAGGGTCATTTAGCTCAAAAAAATTAGTAAATGCATGAAAAATAGCAAATTAAATCAGAAAGGGTTGAAAATTGATGACATGGCTTTGAATGGTGCATACTGAACACAAAAAAAGTCTGGAGTTGAAATAAGTTATAAAAAATGAAATGCCTTTGTAACAGATGAGTTTTCGTGCGAAATTCTGATACTTCGAAAGGGATTGTCCATTTTGTACACGAAGTGCATCCAGTTTTTGCCGTAACCCTCTCAACTTTTTAGCACATGCTATGTGGGTGAAATGATGGTACCATGGCAACTTTCAACCTTTTCAGAGTTCATTTGTAGTGCTATTCAATTTCAGGGTCATTTAGCTAAGAAAATCAGTAAATGCATGAAAAATAGCAAATGAAGTCAGAAAGGGTTGAAAATTGATGACATGGCTTTGAATGGTGCATACTGAACACACAAAAAGTCTGGAGTTGAAATAAGTCATAAAAAATGAAGTGCCTTTGTAACAGATGAGTTTTCGTCCGAAAACCTGATACTTCGAAATAGATTGTGCATTTTGTACATGAAGTGCATCCAGTTTTTGCAGCAGCCCTCTCACCTTTTTAGCACATGCTATGTGGGTGAAATGATGATACCATGCCAACTTTCAACCTTTTCAGAAATCATTTGTAGTGCTTTTCAATTTCAGGGTCATTAAGCTCAAAAAAATCAGTAAATGCATGAAAAATAGCAAATTAAGACAGAAAGGGGTGAAAATTGATGACGTGGCTTTGAATGGTGCATACTGAATGCACAAAAAGTCTGGAGTTGAAATAAGTTATAAAAAATGAAATGCCTTTGTAACAGATGAGTTTTCGTTCGAAACCCTGATACTTCGAAAGAGATTGTCCATTTTGTACATGAAGTGCATCCAGTTTTTACCGTAACCCTCTCAACTTTTTTGCACATGCTATTTGGGTGAAATGATGGTACCATGCCAACTTTCAACCATTCAGAGTTAATTTGGTAGTGCTTTTCAATTTCAGGGTCATTTAGCTAAAAAATCTGATGCATGAAAAATAGCAAATGAAGTCAAAAGTGATGAAAATTGATGACATGGCTTTGAATGGTGCATACTAAAGCACAAAATTCTAGATGTTGAAATAAGTTTAAAAAAGAAATGCCTTTGTAACAAATGAGTTTTCGTCCGAAACCCTGATACTTCGAAAGAGATTGTCCATTTTGTACACGAAGTGCATCCAGTTTTTGCCGTAACCCTCTCAACTTTTTAGCACATGCTACGTGGGTGAAATGATGATACCATGCCAACTTTCAACCTTTTCAGAGTTCATTTGTAGTGCTTTTCAATTTCAGGGTCATTTAGCTCAAAAAATTCAGTAAATGCATGAAAAGTAGCAAATGAAGTCAGAAAGGGTTGAAAATTGATGACGGGGCTTTGAATGGTGCATACTAAACGCACATAAAGTCTGGAGTTGAAATAAGTTATAAAAAATGAAATGCCTTTGTAACAAATGAGTTTTCGTCCGAAACCCTGATACTTCGAAAGAGATTCTCCATTTTGTACACGAAGTGCTTCCAGTTTTTGCCGTAAACCTCTCAAATTTTTAGCACATGCTATGTGGGTGAAATAATGATACCATGCCAACTTTCAACCTTTTCAGAGTTCATTTGTAGTGCTTTTCAATTTCAAGGTCATTTAGATCAAAAAATCAGTAAATGCATGAAAAATAGCAAATGAAGTCAGAAAGGGTTGAAAATTGATGACATGGCTTTGAATGGTGCATACTAAACACACAAAAAGTCTGGAGTTGAAATAAGTGATAAAAAATGAAATGCCTTTGTAACAGATGAGTTTTCGTCCGAAACCCTGATACTTCGAAAGAGATTATCCATTTTGTAGATGAAGTGCATCCAGTTTTTGCCATAACCCTCTCAACTTTTTAGCACATGCTATGTGGGTGAAATGATGATACCATGCCAACTTTCAACCTTTTCAGAAATCATTTGTAGTGCTTTTCAATTTTAGGGTCATTAAGCTCAAAAAAATCAGTAAATGCATGAAAAATAGCAAATGAAGTCAGAAAGGGGTGAAAATTGATGACGTTGCTTTCAATGGTGCATAATGAATGCACAAAAAGTCAGGAGTTGAAATAAGTTAAAAAAAATGAAATGCCTTTGTAACAGATGAGTTTTCGTGCGAAATCCTGATACTTTGAAAGGGATTGTCCATTTTGTACACGAAGTGCATCCAGTTTTTGCCGTAACCCTCTCAACTTTTTAGCACATGCTATGTGGGTGAAATGATGGTACCATGCCAACTTTCAACCTTTTCCGAGTTCATTTGTAGTGCTATTCAATTTCAGGGTCATTTAGCTAAGAAAATCAGTAAATGCATGAAAAATAGCAAATGAAGTCAGAAAGGGTTGAAAATTGATGACATGGCTTTGAATGGTGCATACTGAACACACAAAAAGTCTGGAGTTGAAATAAGTCATAAAAAATGAAGTGCCTTTGTAACAGATGAGTTTTCGTCCGAAACCCTGATACTTCGAAAGAGATTGTGCATTTTGTACATGAAGTGCATCCAATTTTTGCAGCAGCCCTCTCACCTTTTTAGCACATGCTATGTGGGTGAAATGATGATACCATGCCAACTTTCAACCTTTTCAGAAATCATTTGTAGTGCTTTTCAATTTCAGGGTCATTAAGCTCAAAAAAATCAGTAAATGCATGAAAAATAGGAAATGAAGACAGAAATGGGTGAAAATTGATGACGTGGCTTTGAATGGTGCATACTGAATGCAAAAAAAGTCTGGAGTTGAAATAAGTTATAAAAAATGAATTGCCTTTGTAACAGATGAGTTTTCATTCGAAACCCTGATACTTTGGAAGAGATTGTCCATTTTGTACACGAAGTGCATCAAGTTTTTGCCGTAACCCTCTCAACTTTTTTGCACATGCTATTTGGGTGAAATGATGGTACCATGCCAACTTTCAACCTTTTCAGAGTTAATTTGTTGTGCTTTTCAATTTCAGGGTCATTTAGCTAAAAAATCAGTGAATGCATGAAAAATAGCAAATGAAGTCAGAAAGGGTTGAAAATTGATGACATGGCTTTGAATGGTGCATACTAAATGCACAAAAATTCTAGAGTTGAAATAAGTTATAAAAAATGAAATGCCTTTGTAACAAATCAGTTTTCGTCCGAAACCCTGATACTTTGAAAGAGATTGTCCATTTTGTACACGAAGTGCATCCAGTTTTTGCCGTAACCCTCTCAACTTTTTAGCACATGCTATGTGGGTGAAATGATGATGCCATGCCAATGTTCAACCTTTTCAGAGTTCATTTGTAGTGCTTTTCAATTTCAGGGTCATTTAGCTCAAAAAAATCAGTAAATGCATGAAAAATAGCAAATGAAGTCAGAAAGGGTTGAAAATTGATGACGTGGCTTTGAATGGTGCATACTAAAAGCACATAAAGTTTGGAGTTGAAATAAGTTATAAAAAATGAAATGCCTTTGTAACAGATGAGTTTTCGTCCGAAACCCTGATACTTCGAAAGAGATTGTCCATTTTGTACATGAAGTGCATCCAATTTTTGCCGTAACCCTCTCAACTTTTTAGCACATGCTATGTGGGTGAAATGATGATACCTTGCCAACTTTCAATCGTTTCAGAGTTCATTTTTAGTGTTTCAATTTCAGGGTCATTTAGCTCAAAAAAATCAGTAAATGCATGAAAAATAGCAAATGAAGTCAGAAAGGGGTGAAAATTGATGACGTGGCTTTGAATGGTGCATACTGAATGCACAAAAAGTCTGGAGTTGAAATAAGTTATAAAAAATGAAATGCCTTTGTAACAGATGAGTTTTCGTCCGAAACCCTGATACTTTGAAAGAGTGTGGCGCCCCCGACTCAATCGTACACTAATCATACACGCAAACGTGTACGATCAAGCACAGGGACTCACGGGAAGATATCACAACACAACTCTAACACAATTTAAACGGAGGTCCAGAATATTACAAACCAGGGATCCGAAGATCCGAATACATAAGTCAGTCATACAAATATTATCTGAGTACAGACATAGTTAGACAAGTTTTGCCTTAAGAAGGCTAGCACAAACAGCGACACTAGATCGAAAGGGGTTGGCCTCCTGCCTGGGAGCCTCCGATCCTACTCCTGGTCATCTGGCTCGATCCAGTAGTAAGTACCCTCTGGACCCTCCTGGTAGTAGGCTCCGGTGGTGGCTTCTGACTCCTGGACTCCATCGTCTATTTGTATCATCAATGTGGGGTATATGGGGAAAAGAGAAAGTAAAGCAACCGTGAGTACTCATTCGAAGTACTCAGCAAGCAAGGATCTATACTACATATGCAACATTATCAATGGAGAAAGGCTGTATATTTGGACTGGGCTGCAGAAATGCCAGAATAGAGAGAAGGCCTAGTCCTATCGAAGACTAGCATCTTCAAACATCTTCACAAGGCCATCATCTTGCAGCAGTAGAAGAGAGTAGAATAGCATTTTATTTAGCAAACATGTTGAAGTACAGCTTAAAGATCCTTCCTCGACTCCCAAGCGAGAAAGCGATCCCTAAGCTTCAATTAAGTAACAAGTATCCAGTTTAAGTAGTAGATCGGGATACACAAACTGAGCGTCCTTTACCGTAGGACCGGCTATCGATAGAAGATTCATCCCTGCAGGGGTGCACTACTGTTACCCAACACGCTCGATCAACTCTGGCCGGACACACTTGCCGGGTAATGCCCGTCCTCGGAAGATCAACACAAAGCAGCGCCCTACCTAGGCTCGGTAGAGAGGTCAGCACGCCGGACTAACCTATGCACCCAGAGGTCTCGGGCCATCGCCCTGGGCACCCTGCGCGTTGCGAGACTGGCCGGGGTGCAGGCGCGACACTGAACTCGTCAGTGAAGTATCCAGCCCAATCCCGACAATCAGCCCGCACGGTGAATCGTGACGTCAGACGAGCTTTCGGAGAAACGTACTTTGCAGAGGGTCCCATAACCATTATCCCACGTGGTGGTAGTGCGTATAGGGCACGTCGACCCACTCAGATCACACACCCAAATCCAATAGGCTCAATTAGTATCAAGCGGAGACAATCAGAGTCTCTGATGCTCCGCCACAATGTCACACTCGAGTGCCCTTCCGGCACACCCGAAATCATAGATCCCCAGCGGGTACCCACCAGGGTGGACCCGCCTGTAACAAAGGTCAAGTAGCCGTGTGGTCAAATCATCAGGGTGAACGTATGAGGTATCACCCTCGAGGTTCACACTGAGGGGTCGCACGACAGAGTCGTATCGGAAGTGGAGAAGGAGGAATCACCCTCGATGACCACGACCGAACAGCTACACTGCAGAGTATTCATCGGGAGTGCGTTACGAGGTATCACCCTCGGCACTCGATAGTTACTACGCAGAGTCGTACAACTAAGGGGGTGTGAAGTGAGGTGTCGGTCTCTAGTCGACGATCACGTTGATCGAGTCGTCGATGATCAAGCAGGGGCAACAAGGGTAAGGTGGTGGGGTCACTGATGGTTCACTACCAACCTATACTAATCAGTTTATCATAGGCAGGTAAGGTAGCAATGAACAGGTTACAACAGCAGGCTATGCATCAGAATAGGAGCATACATTAACAGTAGCGAAATCTAATGCAAGCAGGAGAATAGAATGGGCGATATCTGGAATGCTCAAGGGGGGGGCTTGCCTGGTTGCTCTGGCAAGAGGGGAAGGTCGTCAACGGGCTGCTCGTCGGTAGAGTAGTCGTATCCTGGTGCAGCGCCGTCGGTCTCAGCGTCTATCGAGAGAGAAGGAGGGGGAGAGAAACAATAAATTCACGGCAATAATGCAAACAACATGTATGACATGCCTAAATGATATGCCGGGGTGTTCTACTGCCTAACTAAATGATTTAGTTAATTTAGGAATTTATTTGGATTTATTTAATTAAAGTTGGGCACTATTCATTTACTGAAATCGGTCTAAAAGTTCAATGTTCTTATAGCTGCGAGCGTCTGACGGGAATACGGAGGACGTATTCGGGTTCGTATCGTCGTTCTGAGCAAGTTTCATGTATAAAATATTTTCATCGGAGTTACGGTTTATTTAATATGATTTTCTAAAGTTTTTTTTAATTTCTGAAATTTAATTAATTATTTAATTCAACATTATCCGAAACAGTGCTGATGATGACATCAGCATGACATCATGCTGATGTCAGCAAGGTTAATTAAGTTAATTACTAATTAATTAATTAATTAATTGTTTTTATCAATTATTTTTTATTTATTTATTTTTCTTTTTCTAAAACGTTCGGTGGGGCCGGACCCCACATGTCATTGGGCCAGGGGGGCTGTGACGCCCCCAGCCCGATCGTGCACTAATCATACACGCAAATGCACACGATCAAGCCTAAGGACTCACCGGAAGATATCACAACACAACTCTAAAACATAAATAAAGTCATACAAGCTTTATATTACAAGCCAGGGGCCTCGAGGGCTCGAATACATAAGCTTGCGAACAAGCGTCAGCGGAAGCATCAGATATCTGAGTACAGATATGAAATAGAAACAGAAAGGCCTTTAGGAAGGCGGGGCAAAATAAAACACTACGATCGAAAGGCGAAGGCCTCCTGCCTGGGACCCTCCGATCCTACTCCTGGTCGTCAGTCAACTCGTAGTAGTATCCATCCTCTGGGTAGTAGTAGTAACGATCGTCGGGGCATCTGTCTCAGGGGGCTCCGTCCTCTGGTCACGTCAAACTGATATGGGGAGAAAAAGGAAAACAAAGCAACCGTGAGTACTCAGAAGTACTCAGCAAGCAATGATCTACACTACATATGCAACATTTTCAAGGGGAGGCTGTATATGTGGACTGGGCTGCAGAAATGCCAGAATAGAGAGAAGGCCTAGTCCTATCGAAGACTAGCATCTTCAGCGGTCTTGCAGCAGTAGAAGAGAGTAGAACAATGCCATATAATGTAGCAGTAATAATATCAACCTCACCCAGAGATCCTTTCTCGACTCCCTGCGAGAAAGCAATCCCAGAGCCATACATACAGGTCTCATCACAGGTATCCAGTTCTAAATTGTATCAATCAGGATACAACTCCGAGTGTCCTTTACCGTAGGACCGGCTATCGATAGAAGTGTTCTTCCCTGCAGGGGTGCACCAACTTACCCAACACGCTCGATTAACTTCGGCCGGACACACTTTCCTGGGTCATGCCCGGCCTCGGCCAAACGACACATCGCAACCCTACCTACAGCTCAGCAGAGAGGTCCCCGCCGGTCTACATCCTAAGCGCAAGGGGGTCTTGGCCATCGCCCCTCGCCCTCCGGGTCGTTGTGTACATGGCCCAGATCCAAGCACCACCGAAATGGCGCCAATCACTCCATGCCGCACTGCTGAACTGGACGTCTGACAGAGCTTTCGGCTGATGCATACGATGCAGAACGCCCATACTATGCCCACGTGATGGTTAGTGCCATCAGACCAGAGGCCTGCTCGGATCAAATATCCAAATCGTTAATGGACTAGGGCTTGCGGTAACGAGCAGAGACTCACGAAAGATGTGACCCCGTCGCCCCGTCTCGAGGACTTGCGGCAAGGGCCAAGAATGCCCGGCCGCGCCTCGTATTCACCACTCGGGCACCACACTGGCAACCCGCCTTCACATCACACGCGGGTACCCCTCAGGGTCGACCCGCCTTTCCAAGTAACATTGTAAGGTCCAAGTATCCGTGTGTCCATAACATCAGGGAATCCGAGGTATCACCCTCATTGAATTCCCACTCGATGTATCCGTCAAGGTGAACTAGGAGGGATCACCCTCACTGGGTCCACACTTGAGGTGTTGTAGGACAGCGTCGTTATCGGAAGCGGTGAAGGAGGAATCACCCTCGATGACCACGACCGAATAGCTACTCTACAGAGTTAACATCAGAAGTGCTACAAGAGGTTTCACCCTCGGCACTCGATAGTAACGCTGCAGTGTCGTTACAACTAAGGGGGGGTGATGTGCGGTGTCGGGTCCTGGTCTTCAATCCCATTGATCGGGTCTTCTGACGATCCAGCGCGGCAGTCGGGATAAGTGGGGTCACTGGTAGGTCTCTACCCAGCCTAGACTAAACAGTTTAGGATATGTAGGTAATTATCAACAGCAGGTTACAATGAACAGGCTATGCATCAGAATAGGTAAAGCAGTAGTAGCAGAAATTCTAATGCAAGCATGGGAAATAGAATGGGCGATATCGGGATGATCAAAAGGGGGGGGCTTGCCTGGTTGCTCGGCGGCAAGGGCAAGGTTGTCAATGCTGTCTTCGGTCTTCGGAGCTGCGTCGGGATCTATCGAGAGAGAAGAGGGGGAGGAAACAGTATAAATATAGAGCAAACATGAGCAACGCAAAGTACGGCATGACAATATGCAGTGCCGGGTGTGTCCTAACGTATGGTTGCACGTCACCGAGGAAGGAGGAATCCATCCGGGAATGTTTTCCCGGTTCCGGACATTTGTCAAACAGATGACCGGAGAGGAACGGTTGCATGTTCGGATAGTTAGGGACGTGCGACGGACGAACGGACCGCGCTTTCGGATTCGTCTTGTCGTTCTGAGCAACTTTCATGTACAAAGTTTTTCGACCTGAGTTACGGATTATTTTATATGATTTTCTAAAGTTTTTATTAATTTCTGGAATTTATTCAATTATTTAAAATAAACATTATCCGAAACAGTGTTATGCTGACGTCAGCATGACATCAGCAGTCTGTTAAGATTAATTAGGGTTTAATTAAGTTAATCACAGATTAATTAGTTAGTTTAATTAAACAGAGTTAATTAGGTTAATTATATAATTAATTATCTATTTCTTTTAATTCTTTTTTTTTTATTCCAGGGCAGGCCCCACATGGCAGTGGCCCGGGGCGGACACGTCCGCGGCCAGGCCCATTCGGGGCCGGACAGGTCCGGCCAATGGAGCGGGTCAACACGCACCCGCGCGGCGACACGGCTACGGGCGCGCGCCGGCGCGGGGAGTGGCGAGGCGACGCCGAGCGGCGCGCGGGCGCAGGCGGCAAGCTGGGCTCGGCGGCAGCTGGCGAGCAGCGGCGTGCGTGGGCGGCGAGCAGCACGCGGAGCAGCAGTAGCAGCGCGGGCGGCGGCGCAAGACAGCGGCAGCAGCGAGGCTGCGCGGGCGAGGCGTGCGGCGAGCGAGGCGAGCACAGAGGGACGCGGGGGGGGCACGAAGTGGCGCAGCGAGCGCGGCCATCGGCGTGGGCGGGCGAGCCAGGGCGCGGCCGGAGTGCGGCGACCGGGACGGGCGACGGGGACGAGGAGAGAGAGGGAGGCGGCGGCGGGGCTCACATTCGTTGCCGGGGTTCGGGGGCCGGCGAGGCTCGGGGTAGCCGTTGAGGGGGAGGACGAGGAGGCGGCGGGGGTTCGGCGGTCCAGCGAGGGAGGGCAGCGACGGCGACGAGGGAGGCGGCGAGCGTAGGCTCCGGGGAGGAGGCGAGGCGTCGGCGGCTGGCGGTCCGACGAGGTGGCGAAGGGGCGCCGGCTTGGTGGCGTCGAACGGCGACGGGGAGCGGGGCGGCGCGGTCGCCGGGGTCGCCGCCCCTCGATCTGGATCGGGTCGGGGGAAGCAGAGGAGCGAGGGAAGAGTGCGGGGTGGGCTAGGGTTTGCTGGCCTCCAGGGGGAGGCCATATAGGGAGGGAGTGGGCCGGCCGGCTGGGCCTTGGCCCAGTTGGTCCGGGGGGGGGGGGCTTTTCCTTTTTACTTTTCTTTTCTCTTTTTATAAATTCATATACCTCTGTTTAGTAAATAGTTAGGCCCCAAACCGAATTTTGTAAAAAGGGAGACCTAGTCCATAAATACCAGTGCTTTATTTCCTAACACCTAAAATTAGTTTGGGCAAAACATCATTTCATACTTAAATTAGATTTAATAAATGGTTATTAAATATTGTTTTTAGTCGCTGTTTGAAGATGTTTGAGTCACTTACCCAACTCCAATGATGTTAGTTTCAATTTTAGAATTGTCTCTGATTTATTTGCTCTTTAATGAACAATTTAGTTTCTATGTTGGACAACTTTTATTTTCCACTTTCATTTAAATTTGAATTTGAGGTTAGGAGTTGAAATGCAATATGATGTTAATGATGATCGGACACTGTTAATCATGCTGACGTGGCATAATCAAAATGGGATTACTGTAGTTAACCACTGGGGGTGTTACAAATCTCCTCTACTAACAAGAATTCTCGTCCCGAGAATTAAGAAGTAGAAGGAAAAAGTTCGGGGTATTCCGCACGAAGATTATCCTCGCGTTCCCAAGTGGCTTCATTTTCAGTATGATTTGACCACTGCACTTTGAGGAACTTGGTAACCTTCTGACGGGTTCGACGTTCAGATTCATCGAGAATGCGGATCGGATGTTCCTTATATGAAAAATCATCATGCAATTCGAGCATCTCGTGATCCACAGCTCGGTGCGGAGATTCCTTGAAACATTTACGAAGTTGCGACACATGTAAGACATCGTGGATATGAGAGAATTGCGGCGGCAACTCCAATTTATACGCCACTTGACCACGTCTTGCAACAATGCGGAAAGGACCAATGTAGCGCGGAGCTAGCTTGCCCTTGATTCCAAAATGGTGAGTGCCTTTCATAGGAGTGACACGAAGATAAGCTTGATCACCAGGTTGATAAGTCAAACCCCATCGTTTGCGATCATAGTTGCTCTTCTGGCGGTCCTGAGCCGCCTTGAGATTTTCCCGGACAATACGAACTTGTTCTTCGGCTTGTTGAATAATATCTGGACCCACGAGCGGTCGTTCCCCAGTTTCTGACCAATTCAGAGGGGTTCGACACTTACGTCCATAGAGAACTTCAAAGGGGGCCATTTTCAGACTAGCTTGATAGCTGTTGTTATAAGAGAACTCGGCATATGGAAGAGATTCTTCCCACTTCTTGCCAAACGATATAACACAAGCTCGCAACATGTCTTCAAGCACTTGATTAACTCGTTCAACTTGGCCTTGGGATTGAGGATGATAAGCTGAACTCCAGGTAATATGAGTTCCCATAGCCTTTTGGAAACTTTCCCAGAAATGACCAGTGAATATGCTGCCACGGTCTGAACTGATCACTTTCGGAATACCGTGGAGTGAAACAATTCTGGAGATATATAACTCTGCTAACTGACTAGCAGTGATCGTCTCCTTGACAGGCAGAAAGTGTGCAACTTTGGAGAGTTGGTCGACAACGACAAGAATAGCATCGTGACCCTTCTGTGACCTGGGAAGTCCTGTAACGAAATCCATCTGAACCTTATCCCATTTCCATAAAGGAATAGGAAGTGGTTGCAGAATTCCAGCAGGCTTCTGATGTTCTGCTTTAACGCGTCGACACACATCACATTCAGCAACATATCGAGCAATGTCTTGCTTCATTCTAGACCACCAGTACCTTTGACGGAGATCACGATACATCTTGGTGCTACCCGGATGAATAGACAGCGGGGTATCATGTGCCTCCTTCATGACTTTGTCAGTCATAAGCTCGAAGCGAGGTACGACAATGCGGTCTTTGAAATACAAGGTTCCATCTTCAGACAGCGAGAAATCCCTGTACTTTACAAGGTGAAGGTCTTTCTTCATCAGATCAACTTCAGCATCTTTAGCTTGCGCATTCTTAACAGCTTTCTCAAGATCTGGTTCAACAACCAAGGTTTTTAGGTATCCTTGGGGAACTATCTCGAGATTTAGCTTTCGAAGCTCTTCATACAGAAGTGGTTGCTGTAGCTGAACCTCAAGTTCGCAGCAATAGGATTTGCGGCTCAACGCATCAGCCATTACATTAGCCTTGCCAGGGGTATAAGAAATACCCAAGTCATAGTCCGCAATGGTCTCCATCCATCTTTGCTGACGGAGATTCAGAGATGGCTGAGTGAACAAGTACTTCAAACTTTTATGATCCGTGTAGATCTCGCAACGATTACCGAGGAGATAATGTCGCCACAACTGCAGTGCATAGATGACAGCAGCTAGTTCTAGATCATGTACCGGATAATTCTCTTCATGCGGTCGCAACTGACGAGAGCCATAGGCAATCACTTTACGCTCTTGCATTAGGATACAGCCTAATCCTTCACGGGATGCATCACAATAAATCACAAAGTCTTTACGGGAATCTGGAGGAGCAAGTACTGGGGCAGACGTTAGCTTGTCCTTGAGTGTTTGAAAACTTTCCTGACATTTTTCTGTCCATTCAAACTTAACGCCCTTGTGAAGCAGATCAGTCAAAGGCTTAGCAATCTTAGAAAAATTCTCAACAAATCGACGGCAATAGCTTGCAAGGCCGAGAAAACTTCTCATTTGCTTGACGTTCTTCGGAGGAGTCCAGTCAAGAATAGCCTGAACTCATTCTGGGTTAACGGCGATGCCATCTTGCGAAATCACATGGCCGAGATATGTCACTTCAGACAACCAGAATTCACATTTAGAATATTTGGCATACAGTTGGTGTTCTCGGAGCCTTTCCAGTACAAGACGGAGGTGTTCAGCATGTTCTTCCTTATTCTTTGAATAAATCAGAATATCATCTAGATATACCACGACGAACTTGTCGAGGTAATCCATGAAGATGTAATTCATCAGACGGGAAAATGTGGCTGGAGCATTAGTTAAGCCAAATGACATGACAGTGTACTCATAAGAGCCATAGCGAGTAACAAAAGCAGTCTTTGGAATATCCTCTTCACGAACACGGATCTGATGATAACCCAATCTCAAATCAAGCTTAGAGAATACTGAGGAACCAACAAGTTGATCATACAAATCATTGATCCGAGGAAGCGGATACTTGTTCTGAATTGTTGCTTGGTTGATTGGTCGATAATCCTGAACCAATCGGTTAGTTCCATCCTTCTTCTTAACGAAGAGTGAAGGTGCTCCCCAAGCAGAGGAACTGGGGCGGATGAAACCTTTCTTAAGTGACGTGTCGATTTCTTCCTTAAGCTCAAGAAGATGATGCGGAGGCATCTTATAAGGACGCTTCGCGATAGGTGTTGTGCCAGGCTTCAAGTCGATGACGAACTCAACAGCTCTAGCAGGCGGTATTCCTGGAAGTTCTTCTGGAAAGACATCTTGAAATTCACGAACAACTGGAACGTTCTCGATGCCTTCAAGAGGTGAAGCGTTCAGTGCATTTAGGACATATATCTGAGCTTCGGCGTCCTGCACTGTACGAGCGGAGTATCTGACAGTCTGACCGGAAGGGTGTGTGAGGCGGACTGCTTCAGTGGCACAGTCAATCAAAGCTTTATGAGGCTTCAACCAGTCCATACCCAGAATAATGTCAATGTTGGAGGTCTTAAGGGCAATGAGAGAAACGGGGAACATCAATCCTCCAATCACAATGTGATTACCGTGGCTTACCCTGGTAGTTTGCCAATTAGCCCCAGGTGAATGGATTACTAATGGGATGGACATCTCCTCGAAAAGTATATCATGGCTTCGCGCAAAACTTTCGGACATGAAGGAGTGCGATGCTCCAGAATCAAAGAGGACTGAAGCTGGGATTGAATTCACTAGAAGGGTGCCCATCACAATGCTGGTGTCCTGCCGAGCTTCTTCCATGTTGACTTGGTTGACATGAACACGTTGACTAGCAGGTAGTCTGGTTCCAACGTTCCTAGAAGGATGTTTTCGACGGCTCTTCCTGCAACCAGCTCGTGGTGCATCCTGACGAAAAGCCATAGCATCAGGCGGTCCAGCATGGACCGATAGCTGTCTCGGCGGTGAAGGCAAACGAGGTGCAACATAGGACGGCCTTGGTGTGGGAGCAGGTCGGTGGTGTACATTATGCGGGATCCACACTCGACGTTTCTGAACAGGCTGACCCGAGGGTGAGCCTGCTTCACGAGTGCGCTTGAGTGACTCCTGGTACTCAGTCAGAGCTGTTTCAACTTGGAAAGATTTGCTGACAAGCGTTGCGAAGTCTGTGAAATCATGGACAGCAAGTGCAAGTTTTATATCAGTACGTAGTCCTTCACGGAATGTCTCCTGCTTGCGTGTGTTGGTGTCGACGTCATCCTCAGCATAGCGGGATAACTCGAGAAATTTCCTCTGATATTCATCCACAGTCATTGTGCCCTGTGTGAGTTTGCGAAACTGCTGCTTCTTCTGATCTATCAGACCTTGAGGAATGTACCGTGCACGAAAAGCTGACTGAAATTCCTGCCAAGTGGTTACTGTTTCAGCAGGCAACGTACCCTTGTGGCTTTCCCACCATTGAGCCGCTGGGCCCTTTAGGTGGAATGTCGCAAAGGTGGCATAACTGGCAGGGGCAACATTAGCTGACTCCATTTCAAACAGGATGTCACGAAGCCAATCATCAGCATCCATAGGATTGGTGGAGTTGCGGAAAACGGACGGGTTGAGGTGCACAAATTCTGGCAGCGAGATCGGTCCAGGCTCCTGACGAGCCTCATTGCATTCCAAACGTCTTACCAGACTCTCGTTGAGCTGACGGTTCAATTCAAACTGCTGCATCATTGCGGCAATATAGGGTGGAGGTGGAGGATCGTCAGCCATCCTGCCAAATCAACAGGGGCAATTTAGCTAATAACTTGCAGGTGTAGGGAATTATTTATGAAGTAACACGCACAACAGAAGGAAGTGCAATAGATACTTCATCATATTCGCACCAGACATTCAAAGCCACACATAGCCTCGGTTAGCATCCGGCATTACGACAGTTGAAAAGGGAAGGGCTAGACATCTAGGCGGCGCGCAGGCACGCGATATGGGAGTACACAACGAGACATAGCAAAGGCTAGATCCACGTCGGAGAAAACTGTTGGAGCGAGGAATCTGCACGTGACAACACAGGGTGCCCTCGATAAAAGGATCCTGTAAGCAGAACCTGGCCCACAATCTTGAAGCAAGGGGGAATATTTCAGAACTCCGGGTGGATGTGAGCACGAGAGCCTAATGCTGGAGTTAGTAAAATCATTTAACCCGAATAGAAGAGAGGTCAGAGTCCCAGAGTAAAGGTCGAGGAGTAAAAGATCCTAATACCACCCAATTGGCGACGTGGGCCCGTAAGCCACACAACCAAGTTAGTAAAATAGTTTTCCGGTTTCTAGACTCAACTTCGGCCAAGGAGTTGAAAAGGGGGTTCCTACAGTCAGTCGGCTCTGATACCAACTTGTGACGCCCCCAGCCCGATCGTGCACTAATCATACACGCAAATGCACACGATCAAGCCTAAGGACTCACGGGAAGATATTACAACACAACTCTAAAACATAAATAAAGTCATACAAGCTTTATATTACAAGCCAGGGGCCTCAAGGGCTCGAATACATAAGCTTGCGAACAAGCATCAGCGGAAGCATCAGATATCTGAGTACAGATATGAAATAGAAACAGAAAGGCCTTTAGGAAGGCGGGGCAAAATAAAACACTACGATCGAAAGGCGAAGGCCTCCTGCCTGGGACCCTCCGATCCTACTCCTGGTCGTCAGTCAACTCGTAGTAGTATCCATCCTCTGGGTAGTAGTAGTAACGATCGTCGGGGCATCTGTCTCAGGGGGCTCCGTCCTCTGGTCACGTCAAACTGATATGGGGAGAAAAAGGAAAACAAAGCAACCGTGAGTACTCAGAAGTACTCAGCAAGCAAGGATCTACACTACATATGCAACATTTTCAAGGGGAGGCTGTATATGTGGACTGGGCTGCAGAAATGCCAGAATAGAGAGAAGGCCTAGTCCTATCAAAGACTAGCATCTTCAGCGGTCTTGTAGCAGTAGAAGAGAGTAGAACAATGCCATATAATGTAGCAGTAATAATATCAACCTCACCCAGAGATCCTTTCTCGACTCCCTGCGAGAAAGCAATCCCAGAGCCATACATACAGGTCTCATCACAGGTATCCAGTTCTAAATTGTATCAATCAGGATACAACTCCGAGTGTCCTTTACCGTAGGACCGGCTATCGATAGAAGTGTTCTTCCCTGCAGGGGTGCACCAACTTACCCAACACGCTCGATTAACTTCGGCCGGACACACTTTCCTGGGTCATGCCCGACCTCGGCCAAACGACACATCGCAACCCTACCTACAGCTCAGCAGAGAGGTCCCCGCCGGTCTACATCCTAAGCGCAAGGGGGTCTTGGCCATCGCCCCTCGCCCTCCGGGTCGTTGCGTACATGGCCCAGATCCAAGCACCACCGAAATGGCGCCAATCACTCCATGCCGCACTGCTGAACTGGACGTCTGACAGAGCTTTCGGCTGATGCATACGATGCAGAACGCCCATACTATGCCCACGTGATGGTTAGTGCTATCAGACCAGAGGTCTGCTCGGATCAAATATCCAAATCGTTAGGACTAGGGCTTGCGGTAACGAGCAGAGACTCACGAAAGATGTGACCCCGTCGCCCCGTCTCGAGGACTTGCGGCAAGGGCCAAGAATGCCCGGCCGCGCCTCGTATTCACCACTCGGGCACCACACTGGCAACCCGCCTTCACATCACACGCGGGTACCCCTCAGGGTCGACCCGCCTTTCCAAGTAACATTGTAAGGTCCAAGTATCCGTGTGTCCATAACATCAGGGAATCCGAGGTATCACCCTCATTGAATTCCCACTCGATGTATCCGTCAAGGTGAACTAGGAGGGATCACCCTCACTGGGTCCACACTTGAGGTGTTGTAGGACAGCGTCGTTATCGGAAGCGGTGAAGGAGGAATCACCCTCGATGACCACGACCGAATAGCTACTCTACATAGTTAACATCAGAAGTGCTACAAGAGGTTTCACCCTCGGCACTCGATAGTAACGCTGCAGTGTCGTTACAACTAAGGGGGGGTGATGTGCGGTGTCGGGTCCTGGTCTTCAATCCCATTGATCGGGTCTTCTGAAGATCCAGCGCGGCAGTCGGGATAAGTGGGGTCACTGATAGGTCTCTACCCAGCCTAGACTAAACAGTTTAGGATATGTAGGTAATTATCAACAGCAGGTTACAATGAACAGGCTATGCATCAGAATAGGTAAAGCAGTAGTAGCAGAAATTCTAATGCAAGCATGGGAAATAGAATGGGCGATATCGGGATGATCAAAAGGGGGGGGCTTGCCTGGTTGCTCGGCGGCAAGGGCAAGGTTGTCAATGCTGTCTTCGGTCTTCGGAGCTGCGTCGGGATCTATCGAGAGAGAAGAGGGGGAGGAAACAGTATAAATATAGAGCAAACATGAGCAACGCAAAGTACGGCATGACAATATGCAGTGCCGGGTGTGTCCTAACGTATGGTTGCACGTCACCGAGGAAGGAGGAATCCATCCGGGAATGTTTTTCCGGTTCCGGACATTTGTCAGACAGATGACCGGAGAGGAACGGTTGCATGTTCGGATAGTTAGGGACGTGCGACGGACGAACGGACCGCGCTTTCGGATTCGTCTTGTCGTTCTGAGCAACTTTAATGTACAAAGTTTTTCGATCTGAGTTACGGATTATTTTATATGATTTTCTAAAGTTTTTATTAATTTCTGGAATTTATTCAATTATTTAAAATAAACATTATCCGAAACAGTGTTATGCTGACGTCAGCATGACATCAGCAGTCTGTTAAGATTAATTAGGGTTTAATTAAGTTAATCACAGATTAATTAGTTAGTTTAATTAAACAGAGTTAATTAGGTTAATTATATAATTAATTATCTATTTCTTTTAATTCTTCTATTTTTATTCCAGGGCAGGCCCCACATGGCAGTGGCCCGGGGCGGACACGTCCGCGGCCAGGCCCATTCGGGGCCGGACAGGTCCGGCCAATGGAGCGGGTCAACACGCACCCGCGCGGCGACGCGGCTACGGGCGCGCGCCGGCGCGGGGAGTGGCGAGGCGACGCCGAGCGGCGCGCGGGCGCAGGCGGCAAGCTGGGCTCGGCGGCAGCTGGCGAGCAGCGGCGTGCGTGGGCGGCGAGCAGCACGCGGAGCAGCAGTAGCAGCGCGGGCGGCGGCGCAAGACAGCGGCAGCAGCGAGGCTGCGCGGGCGAGGCGTGCGGCGAGCGAGGCGAGCACAGAGGGACGCGGGGGGGGGCACGAAGTGGCGCAGCGAGCGCGGCCATCGGCGTGGGCGGGCGAGCCAGGGCGCGGCCGGAGTGCGGCGACCGGGACGGGCGACGGGGACGAGGAGAGAGAGGGAGGCGGCGGCGGGGCTCACATTCGTTGCCGGGGTTCGGGGGCCGGCGAGGCTCGGGGTAGCCGTTGAGGGGGAGGACGAGGAGGCGGCGGGGGTTCGGCGGTCCAGCGAGGGAGGGCAGCGACGGCGACGAGGGAGGCGGCGAGCGTAGGCTCCGGGGAGGAGGCGAGGCGTCGGCGGCTGGCGGTCCGACGAGGTGGCGAAGGGGCGCCGGCTTGGTGGCGTCGAACGGCGACGGGGAGCGGGGCGGCGCGGTCGCCGGGGTCGCCGCCCCTCGATCTGGATCGGGTCGGGGGAAGCAGAGGAGCGAGGGAAGAGTGCGGGGTGGGCTAGGGTTTGCTGGCCTCCAGGGGGAGGCCATATAGGGAGGGAGTGGGCCGGCCGGCTGGGCCTTGGCCCAGTTGGTCCGGGGGGGGGGGGGCTTTTCCTTTTTACTTTTCTTTTCTCTTTTTATAAATTCATATACCTCTGTTTAGTAAATAGTTAGGCCCCAAACCGAATTTTGTAAAAAGGGAGACCTAGTCCATAAATACCAGTGCTTTATTTCCTAACACCTAAAATTAGTTTGGGCAAAACATCATTTCATACTTAAATTAGATTTAATAAATGGTTATTAAATATTGTTTTTAGTCGCTGTTTGAAGATGTTTGAGTCACTTACCCAACTCCAATGATGTTGGTTTCAATTTTAGAATTGTCTCTGATTTATTTGCTCTTTAATGAACAATTTAGTTTCTATGTTGGACAACTTTTATTTTCCACTTTCATTTAAATTTGAATTTGAGGTTAGGAGTTGAAATGCAATATGATGTTAATGATGATCGGACACTGTTAATCATGCTGACGTGGCATAATCAAAATGGGATTACTGTAGTTAACCACTGGGGGTGTTACAGGGGCACTGGCCCAGTGGTCAGTGGCCCTGGCCGCAGCGTGCACGGGCGCGCGGGCGAGCGGGCGCTGGGGCGCTGCGGGGCGCCCGAACTGGACGCGGCCAGTCGGGGCCACGGCGAGGGGGGGGGGCGCTGGCCGCGGCGGGGCGCAGCGGAGGAGCGCGCGGCGGGTGGACGGAGCGGACGTCAACGACGGCAGAGGCGGCCGCGGGGAACGGCGCGCAGTGCGGGGTCGCACGGCGAGGGCGAGGCAAGGCCGTGAGCGAGCGCGGGCGAGGCACTGGCGACGGGGCTCGGCCGTTGCGCGGCGCGGCAACAGCAGCAGGGGCAAGCGGGAGGAGCGGCCGAGCGGGCGGGAACGGCGGGCGCGGGGCCGCGCAGGCGAGTGCGGTGAGCGCGAGCCGACGGCGAGCGAGGTGGGCGCGCAGACGTGCACGGGGCCGCGGCGGACGGCGCGTGCGGAGCAGAGCAAGGCGAGCGCCGGCGAAAGGGGACGGGGAGGAGGAGGACCGGGGTCCTCACCGCGGCGCGTAGGGGCAAGGCAGTGGGGCGCGGGGAGCGACTTGGGGAGGAGGACGAGGACGACGGGGATGGAGAGGAGGCAGCGGCGAGGTTGCTCCGGCGACGGCGTCGGGCGTCGGCGGCGATTAGGGGCGCGCCCCGATCTGGATCGGGAGGGGGGGAACAATGGTGGAGCGGGGTGGGTTAGGGTTTCGCCCGGGTGGGGAGGGGCAGGCCATATAGGCCAGTGGGGAGTGGGCCGCCGGCTGGGCCGTGGCCCAGTTGGGCCAGGGGTGGGTTTTGCTTTTCTTTTTTTTTTCGTTTTTCTTTTACCCTTTTTCTTTTCTCTTTTCTCAGTTTAGTAAATAGTCAGGCCTCCTAATGGTTTTTGTAAAACATAACAATTGCTCCAACAAATACTAGGTATTATCCAGCACTACCAAAAATTAGTTTGGAGACAATTGGAGTTCACACGATTTTTATAATAAATAATATGCATTAATCCTAGCTGTTTTAATTATGTTAGAGCCACCTAATTATTTTATTATTTGTTGGTTTCAATTTCAGACTAGCCTCTGCAATATTTGTTATTTATCGAACATTTTAGTTTTTATGTTGGACAACTTTCATATTTCACTTTCATTTAAATTTGAATTTGACTTAGGAGTTGAAATGCAATATGATGCTAATGATGATTATGCAGTGTTAACCTTGCTGACATGTCATTATCAAAAGTGATTACTATTGCTAATCACCGGGGGTGTTACAATTCTCCTCATCTATTAAGAATTCTCGTCCCGAGAATTAAGAGGAAGACTGAAAGAAAGAGGGGTATTCTTCACGAAGACGATCCTCGCGTTCCCAAGTGGCCTCATCTTCAGAATGATTTGACCACTGAACCTTGAGGAATTTGATTGACTTTTGACGAGTCCGACGTTCAGCTTCATCAAGAACACGGATGGGATATTCTGGATAGGACAGATCTTTCCGTAATTCAAGCACTTCGTGATCCACAGCTCGAATAGGATCCTTGAAGCAGCGACGGAGTTGGGATACATGAAAAACATCATGTACTTGGGAAAGATTAGGTGGCAACTGCAATTGATATGCCACTTCTCCTCGACGGGCAAGAATACGGAACGGGCCAATGTAGCGAGGAGCTAACTTGCCTTTGATTCCGAACCGATGAGTGCCTTTCAACGGAGTGACGCGGAGGTAAGCTTGCTCGCCAGGTTGATAGACTATTTCCTGGTGCTTTCGGTCATAGTTGCTCTTCTGACGAGACTGAGCAGCTTTCAAATGTTCACGGACAATGCGGACTTGATCCTCTGCTTGCTGAATAATGTCCGGTCCGATGAGTGAGCGTTCCCCAGTTTCTGACCAATTCAGAGGGGTTCGACACTTACGACCGTATAGAACTTCAAACGGTGCCATCTTCAGACTAGCTTGATAGCTATTGTTGTAAGAGAATTCGGCATACGGGAGAGATTCCTCCCATTTCTTACCGAAGGAGATGACACAAGCTCGAAGCATATCTTCGAGCACTTGATTAACTCGTTCAACTTGACCCTGTGACTGAGGGTGAAAAGCGGTGCTAAAAGACAGGTGTGTTCCCATAGCTTCTTGGAAACTATTCCAGAATCTGGAGGTGAAGAGGCTGCCACGATCGGAACTGATCTCCAACGGAACACCATGGAGTGACACAATTCGGGAAACATACAAGTCTGCTAACTGGCTAGCAATGATTGTCTCTTTAACTGGCAGAAAGTGGGCAACCTTAGAGAATCGGTCAATGACGACAAATATAGCATCATTACCCTTCTGGGATTTGGGAAAACCAGTAATGAAATCCATTTGGACCTTGTCCCATTTCCATTCAGGAATTGTAAGGGGTTGTAGAGTTCCTGCGGGCCTTTGATGTTGAGCTTTAACGCAGCGGCAAACGTCACACTCAGAAACATAACAAGCAATGTCTCGCTTCATATTAGGCCACCAGTATGTCTGACAAATGTCACGGTACATCTTTGTGCTACCAGGATGAATTGACAGAGGAGTGTCATGAGCTTCCATCATAACATGTTCTCTCTCATCTTTGAACTTAGGTACGAAGAGACGGTGTTGGAAAAATAGGATCCCATCATTATCAAGATGGAACTCCGACGGTTTTCCTTTTTCAAGGTATCGCTTGATCCTTTCAACTTCAGAGTCATACCGTTGCATAGTTTTGATGATGTGTTCTAAATCTGGTTCGACAACGAGGGTATTGAGATAACCCTGTGGAACAATATGGAGGTTCAATTTACGAAACTCTTCATAAAGAAGAGGTTGTCATTCCTGAACCATATGGTTGCTGCAATAAGCCTTGCGGCTCAAAGCATCGGCCTTTACATTTGCCTTGCCAGGGGTGTATGAGATATTCATATCATAATCGGCAATTGTCTCGAGCCATCTTTGTTGACGAAGGTTCAGATCCGGTTGAGTATATAAATACTTCAAACTTTGATGATCCGTATATATCTCGCAACGGTTACCGAGAAGGTAATGGCGCCATAGCTTCAGGGCATAAATAACCGCAGAAAGTTCGAGATCGTGCACTGGGTAATTTTCTTCGTGAGGACGCAATTGTCGGGAGGCATAAGCAATCACCTTGCGTTCTTGCATTAGGACACAGCCTAATCCTTGACGGGAGGCATCGCAGTATATCACGAAATCCTTTTGGGAATCCGGGGGTGCTAATACTGGGGCAGATGTCAATTTATCTTTTAGTGTCTGAAAGCTTTCTTGACATTTTTCTGTCCACTCAAATTTAACACCTTTGTGAAGCAGATATGTCAATGGTTTTGCAATCTTGGAAAAATTCTCAACGAATCGACGGCAATAACTAGCAAGTCCGAGAAAACTTCTGACTTGCTTGACATTCTTCGGGGGAGTCCAGTCAAGAATAGCCTGAACTCGTTCGGGGTTAATAGCAATTCCATCCTTGGAAATCACATGTCCAAGGTAAGTTACTTCAGAAAGCCAAAATTCACATTTGGAATACTTGGCATACAACTGGTGTTCTCGGAGCCTTTCTAGTACCAAACGGAGGTGTTCAGCATGTTCTTCTTTATTCTTAGAATAAATCAGGATATCATCCAAATAAACCACGACGAATTTGTCGAGGTAATCCATGAATATATAATTCATCAGACGGGAGAAAGTTGCTGGAGCATTCGTTAGGCCAAATGACATGACGGTGTATTCATAGGAGCCATATCGAGTGACGAATGCAGTCTTGGGAATATCCTCTTCACGGACACGGATCTGGTGATAACCCAACCTCAGGTCGAGTTTAGAGAACACCGATGATCCTGCGAGTTGATCATAAAGATCATTGATCCGGGGCAGTGGGTATTTATTCTGGATTGTGGCTTGGTTAATGGGCCGATAATCCTGAACCAAACGGTTAGTTCCATCCTTCTTCTTAACGAAGAGTGAAGGTGCTCCCCAAGCAGAGGAACTGGGGCGGATGAAACCACTTTTAAGTGACTTGTCAATTTCTTCCTTAAGCTCGAGTAGGTGATGCGGAGGCACCTTATAAGGTCGCTTGGCAATAGGGACGGTGCCAGGCTTCAAGTCGATGACGAACTCGACAGCTCTAGCCGGGGGTATTCCTGGAAGTTCTTCTGGAAAGACGTCTGGAAAATCTCGAACGACAGGAACGTTCTCGATCCCTTCCAGAGGTGAGGCGTTCAAAGCATTCAGAGCATATATCTGAGCTTCAGCGTCCCGAGTAATGCGGGCGGTATAGTTCACTATCTCATCGTTGGGGTGAAGAAGTTGGACGACTTTAGTGGCACAATTAATCGAAGCAATGTGAGCTTTCAACCAATCCATTCCAAGTATAAGGTCTATGGTGGAAGACTTCAGGACGATGGGCGAGGCAAGGAATTCCAATCCTTTAATTTCGACGGTAACGTCAGGTGCTATTACGTCAGCATGACGGTGACCTCCGGGAGTTTTAATGACTAACGGAGTATGCATTTTCTCATATCGAATGCCATGCATAAATGCAAATTTTCCAGAGATGAATGAATGTGATGCTCCTGAATCAAATAAAACAGAAGCAGGTACTGAGTTAACAAGAAGGGTACCCATCACAGTAGCAGGTTGATCCTGGACTTCTTCAATGTCAATGTTGTAGGCATGTCCACGACCATGTGCAGCAGACCCGGTATTATAGTTGCGGGTCTGGTTGTTGCCACAACCATTGCCACGGCCAGCACGAGGAAAGGCTAACTGATTCTGATTCTGGCGGTAGTCTTTAGCCTGGTGTCCTGGTTTGCGGCACTTGAAGCATAGACCATCTTCAGGACGAAGAGGAGCATTGTTTTGAATAGCTTGAGCTTTAGGCTGCCTCGGTGGTGGAGGAGGCAGACGTGGTGAAGCATAGTTGTTCTTTGGCGCAGAGGTATTGGAACGGAATGCATTGTTGGGAATCCAAACTCGACGCTTCGATGCTGAGCCCGAAGATGAGCCAGCATCACGATAGCGCTTCTGCGATTCCTTGTATTCCATCTGAGCGGTCTCAACAAGAATAGCCTTGTTCGTCAGAGTTGAAAAGTCATTGATGTCTTGAGCAGCTAGTGCAAGCTTGAGGTCAGGGTGTAGTCCATTACGGAACTTCTCTTGTCTGCGAGCATCTGTGGCGATGTCTTCTTCAGCATAGCGGGAGAGGTCTAGAAATTTCCGCTGATAAGCTTCAACGGTCTTATTGCCCTGGGTGAGGTTACGGAACTGGGTCTTCATGCGTTCCATAATTGCTTGAGGGATGTAACGTGTACGGAAAGCAGCCTGGAACTCATACCAGGTAATGACTGTTCCAACAGGCAGAGTACGCTTGTGTGTGTCCCACCATTGAGCAGCGGGGCCCTTTAAGAAAAAGGCCGCGAAGTTGACATAGTTGGCAGGGGCAACATTAGCTGACTCCATCTCGTGAGTGATGTCGCGGAGCCAGTCATCGGCATCCAGGGGCTTGTCAGAGTTGCGAAACTGCGTTGGGTTGAGTCGCGTAAACTCTGTCAAAGTTATTGAAGCTGGGTTCTGGTTCTGGCTGTTCTGATGCGGAAACTGAGCCATGATTCCAACCATGAACTGGCGGTTGAGCTCAAACTGTTGCATCATAGCCGCCATATAGTCTGGCGGTGGTGGGCGTTCAGGGGCACGACCACGACCACGACCACCTGGTCTAACCATCCTGCTAAGTATCAACAGGGGGTAGTTTAGTAAAAGCAATTGCGAGCGTTTAGTGTCAAACATGATGTAACTCGACAACAACTTAAGTAGTGTATCAGATACATAACATCAGTCGATTAAGACATACAGATCCATACATGGTCGGTTAAAATCGGGCAGCATAACGGCACAAATTGAAAAACTAGAGACACTAGGCGGCGCGCAGGCACGCGGTAAGGAAGTACACAACGTGACATAGCAAAGGCTACATCAGCGTCGGAGAAAACCACTGAAACGGGGTAACTGCAAGTGCGGACGACGAATGTTCATCGCGGCAGGATCCTGTGCTCCATGTGCACTCTGATGCAGAACCCGGTCTCGAACTGTAAGAAGAGGTCCACGTGCAGGCGTGTGACCTCCCACAGCAGGCCAATCAATACCTGGCAGCATCTCGGTCCTGCGTTGGTAAAGAATATACTCCGGATGTATCCCTGCACGAACAGCTGGTAGCAACTGTGTCATAGCCTCATAGTAGCGTGCTCGAGTGGCGAACAGCTCGACGGCAAGAGCCCGAACAGTGCGATCCAGAGCCTGAGTGCACTGAATCAGAACCTGCGGGTCGTAGCGTCGAGACTCGTACGGGGCACAGATAGCTGTGTAGTATCCAGTAGCATCTCCAACAGGTGCATACGGAATGTACCGAAACACAGTATCATCCAAGTTATTGCTGAACTGTCCTCGAAGACGTACGACAGCAGAGTAGGCGGCATCATGGACTGCCATCTCAATCGTCATGCCTAACCCGTGAAAAAGGTGTAGCTCGGTGTCTGAGTTGTTCTGCTAGTCATAAATCCGAACTTCAGCGTAGTACTGTTCTTGATTGAACTCGCGGTAAACCTCATAAACTAAGTACTCAGGATACCAACGGTAGCCAAGTCTGGTCATGAGAGCGATCAGGACAGCTGGAAACCCAGGGGTATTACGAGCCCAAGTGCGAAGCACAAGCTGTGTCGTAGGACGCGGTGCAAACAAACGGTCCATCTGAAACAGAGGAAATTCAGATTTGTCAAATGACAATGAGAAGTTTAACACAACTCGGAGAGAAAGGTTAAACAAAACAATGGAAAGGAAAATGATTATCAGACTAATCAGATCAATGACAGGGAAATCGCACAGATATCCAGCTCTCCGGGTAGACGGGATTTACGAGATCCTAAGTGTCGGCGTTAGTAAAATTTATTTAAACCGAGTAGAAGAGAGATCAGAGTCCCAGAGTAAGGACAAGGAATAAAAGATCCTAATACCACCCAGTTGGCGACGTGGGCCCGTAAGCCACACAGTCAAGTTAGTAAATTAGTTTTTCGGTTTCTAGACTCAACTTCGGCCAAGGAATTGGAAGGGGGCTTCCTACAGGCAGTCGGCTCTGATACCAACTTGTGGCGCCCCGGACTCAATCGTACACTAATCATACACGCAAACGTGTACGATCAAGTACAGGGACTCACGGGAAGATATCACAACACAACTCTAACACAATTTAAACGGAGGTCCACAATATTACAAACCAGGGATCCGAAGATCCGAATACATAAGTCAGTCATACAAATATTATCTGAGTACAGACATAGTTAGACAAGTTTTGCCTTAAGAAGGCTAGCACAAACAGCGACACTAGATCGAAAGGCGTTGGCCTCCTGCCTGGGAGCCTCCGATCCTACTCCCGGTCATCTGGCTCGATCCAGTAGTAAGTACCCTCTGGACCCTCCTGGTAGTAGGCTCCGGTGGTGGCTTCTGACTCCTGGACTCCATCGTCTGTTTGTATCATCAATGTGGGGTATATGGGGAAAAGAGAAAGTAAAGCAACCGTGAGTACTCATTCGAAGTACTCAGCAAGCAAGAATCTATACTACATATGCAACATTATCAATGGAGAAAGGCTGTATATTTGGACTGGGCTGCAGAAATGCCAGAATAGAGAGAAGGCCTAGTCCTATCGAAGACTAGCATCTTCAAACATCTTCACAAGGCCATCATCTTGCAGCAGTAGAAGAGAGTAGAATAGCATTTTATTTAGCAAACATGTTGAAGTACAGCTTAAAGATCCTTCCTCGACTCCCAAGCGAGAAAGCGATCCCTAAGCTTCAATTAAGTAACAAGTATCCAGTTTAAGTAGTAGATCGGGATACACAAACTGAGCGTCCTTTACCGTAGGACCGGCTATCGATAGAAGATTCATCCCTGCAGGGGTGCACTACTGTTACCCAACACGCTCGATCAACTCTGGCCGGATACACTTGCTGGGTAATGCCCGTCCTCGGAAGATCAACACAAAGCAGCGCCCTACCTAGGCTCGGCAGAGAGGTCAGCACGCCGGACTAACCTATGCACCCAGAGGTCTCGGGCCATCGCCCTGGGCACCCTGCGCGTTGCGAGACTGGCCGGGGTGCAGGCGCGACACTGAACTTGTCAGTGAAGTATCCAGCCCAATCCCGACAATCAGCCTGCACGGTGAATCGTGACGTCAGACGAGCTTTCGGAGAAACGTACTTTGCAGAGGGTCCCATAACCATTATCCCACGTGGTGGTAGTGCGTATAGGGCACGTCGACCCACTCAGATCACACACCCAAATCCAATAGGCTCAATTAGTATCAAGCGGAGACAATCAGAGTCTCTGATGCTCCGCCACAATGTCACACTCGAGTGCCCTTCCGGCACACCCGAAATCATAGATCCCCAGCGGGTACCCACCAGGGTGGACCCGCCTGTAACAGAGGTCAAGTAATCGTGTGGTCATAACATCAAGGGAGAAACCCGAGGAATCACCCTCGGCGGATTCCACTCTACGAAATCATCAGGGCGAACGTATGAGGTATCACCCTCGAGGTTCACACTGAGGGTTGCACGACAGAGTCGTGTCGGAAGTGGAGAAGGAGGAATCACCCTCGATGACCACGACCGAACAGTTATACTGCAGAGTATTCATCGTGAGTGCATTACGAGGTATCACCCTCGGCACTCGATAGTTACTACGCAGAGTCGTACAACTAAGGGGGTGTGAAGTGAGGTGTCGGTCTCTAGTCGACGATCACGTTGATCGAGTCGTCGATGATCAAGCAGGGACAACAAGGGTAAGGTGGTGGGGTCACTAATGGTTCACTACCAACCTATACTAATCAGTTTATCATAGGCAGGTAAGGTAGCAATGAACAGGTTACAACAGCAGGCTATGCATCAGAATAGGAGCATACATTAACAGTAGCGAAATCTAATGCAAGCAGGAGAATAGAATGGGCGATATCTGGAATGCTCAAGGGAGGGGCTTGCCTGGTTGCTCTGGCAAGAGGGGAAGGTCGTCAACGGGCTGCTCGTCGGTAGAGTAGTCGTATCCTGGTGCAGCGTCGTCGGTCTCAGCGTCTATCGAGAGAGAGAAGGAGGGGGAGAGAAACAATAAATTCACGGCAATAATGCAAACAACATGTATGACATGCCTAAATGATATGCCGGGGTGTTCTACTGCCTAACTAAATGATTTAGTTAATTTAGGAATTTATTTGGATTTATTTAATTAAAGTTGGGCACTATTCATTTACTGAAATCGGTCTAAAAGTTCAATTTTCTTATAGCTGCGAGCGTCTGACGGGAATACGGAGGACGTATTCGGGTTCGTATCGTCGTTCTGAGCAAGTTTCATGTATAAAATATTTTCATCGGAGTTACGGTTTATTTAATATGATTTTCTAAAGTTTTTATTAATTTCTAAAATTTAATTAATTATTTAATTCAACATTATCCGAAACAGTGCTGATGATGACATCAGCATGACATCATGCTGATGTCAGCAAGGTTAATTAAGTTAATTACTAATTAATTAATTAATTAATTGTTTTTATCAATTATTTTTTATTTATTTATTTTTCTTTTTCTAAAACGTTCGGTGGGGCCGAACCCCACATGTCATTGGGCCAGGGGGGCACTGGCCCAGTGGTCAGTGGCCCTGGCCACAGCGTGCACGGGCGCACGGGCGAGCGGGCGCTGGGGCGCTGCGGGGCGCCCGAACTGGACGCGGCCAGTCGGGGCCACGGCGAGGGGGGGGGGGCGCTGGCCGCGGCGGGGCGCAGCGGAGGAGCGCGCGGCGGGTGGACGGAGCGGACGTAAACGACGGCAGAGGCGGCCGCGGGGAACGGCGCGCAGTGCGGGGCCGCACGGCGAGGGCGAGGCAAGGCCGTGAGCGAGCGCGGGCGAGGCGCTGGCGACGGGGCCCAGCCGTTGCGCGGCGCGGCAATAGCAGCAGGGGCGAGCGGGAGGAGCGGCCGAGCGGGCGGGAACGGCGGGCGCGGGGCCGCGCGGGCGAGCGCGGTGAGCGCGAGCCGACGGCGAGCGAGGTGGGCGCGCAGACGTGCACGGGGCCGCGGCGGACGGCGCGTGCGGAGCAGAGCAAGGCGAGCGCCGGCGAAAGGGGACGGGGAGGAGGAGGACCGGGGTCCTCACCGCGGCGCGTAGGGGCAAGGCAGTGGGGCGCGGGGAGCGACTTGGGGAGGAGGACGAGGACGACGGGGACGGAGAGGAGGCAGCGGCGAAGTTGCTCCAGCGACGGCGTCGGGCGTCGGCGGCGATCGGGGGCGTGCCTCGATCTGGATCGGGAGGGGGGGAATGGGGAGCGGGGTGGGTTAGGGTTTCGCCCGGGTGGGGGAGGGGCAGGCCATATAGGCCAGTGGGGAGTGGGCCGCCGGCTGGGCCGTGGCCCTGTTGGGCCAGGGGGGGTGGGTTTTGCTTTTTCTTTTTTTTGTTTCGTTTTTCTTTTACCCTTTTTCTTTTCTCTTTTCTCAGTTTAGTAAATAGTCAGGCCTCCTAATGGTTTTTGTAAAACATAACAATTGCTCCAACAAATACTAGGTATTATCCAGCACTACCAAAAATTAGTTTGGAGACAATTGGAGTTCACACGATTTTTATAATAAATAATATGCATTAATCCTAGCTGTTTTAATTATGTTAGAGCCACCTAATTATTTTATTATTTGTTGGTTTCAATTTCAGACTAGCCTCTGCAATTTTTGTTATTTATCGAACATTTTAGTTTTTATGTTGGACAACTTTCATATTTCACTTTCATTTAAATTTGAATTTGACTTAGGAGTTGAAATGCAATATGATGCTAATGATGATTATGTAGTGTTAACCTCGCTGACATGTCATTATCAAAAGTGATTACTGTTGCTAATCACCGGGGGTGTTACAAAGAGATTGTCCATTTTGTACATGAAGTGCATCCAGTTTTTGCCGTAACCTTCTCAACTGTTTAGCACATGCTATGTGGGTGAAATGATGATACCATGCCAACTTTCAACCGTTTCAAAGTTCGTTTGTAGTGCTTTTCAATTTCAAGGTCATTTAGGTCAAAAAAAATTAGTAAATGCATGAAAAATAGCAAATGAAGTCAGAAAGGGTTGAAAATTGATGGCGTGGCTTTGAATGGTGCATACTGAATGCACAAAAAGTCTGGAGTTGAAATAAGTTATAAAAAATGAAATGCCTTTGTAATAGATGAGTTTTCGTCCGTAACCCTGATACTTCAAAAGAGATTGTCCATTTTGTACATGAAGTGCATCCAATTTTTGCCGTAACCCTCTCAACTTTTTAGCACATGCTATGTGGGTGAAATGATGATACCATGCCAACTTTCAATCTTTGCAGAGTTCATTTTTAGTGCTTTTCAATTTCAGGGTCATTTAGCTCAAAAAATCAGTAAATGAATGAAAAATAGCAAATGAAGTCAGAAAGGGGTGAAAATTGATGACGTGGCCTTGAATGGTGCATACTATGCACAAAAGTCTGGAGTTGAAATAAGTTATAAAAAATGAAATGCCTTTGTACAGATGAGTTTTTCTCCAACCCTGATACTTCGAAAGAGATTGTCCATTTTGTACAACGTGCATCCAGTTTTTGCCGTAAACCTCTCAAATTTTTAGCACATGCTATGTGGGTGAAATGATGATACCATGCCAACTTTCAACCTTTTCAGAGTTCATTTGTAGTGCTTTTCAATTTCAGGGTCATTTAGCTCAAAAAAATTAGTAAATGCATGAAAAATAGCAAATGAAGTCAGAAAGGGTTGAAAATTGATGACATGGCTTTGAATGGTGCATACTGAACACACAAAAAGTCTGGAGTTGAAATAAGTCATAAAAAATGAAATGCCTTTGTAACAGATGAGTTTTCGTCCGAAACCATGATACTTCGAAAGAGATTGTGCATTTTGTACATGAAGTGCACCCAGTTTTTGCAGCAGCCCTCTCACCTTTTTAGCACATGCTATGTGGGTGAAATGATGATACCATGCCAACTTTCAACCTTTTCAGAAATCATTTGTAGTGCTTTTCAATTTCAGGGTCATTAAGCTCAAAAAAATCAGTAAATGCATGAAAAATAGCAAATGAAGACAGAAATGGGTGAAAATTGATGATGTGGCTTTGAATGGTGCATACTGAATGCAAAAAAAGTCTGGAGTTGAAATAAGTTATAAAAAATGAAATGCCTTTGTAACAGATGAGTTTTCGTTCGAAACCCTGATACTTCGAAAGAGATTGTCCATTTTGTACACGAAGTGCATCCAGTTTTTGCCGTAACCCTCTCAACTTTTTTGCACATGCTATTTGGGTGAAATGATGGTACCATGCCAACTTTCAACCTTTTCAGAGTTAATTTGTAGTGCTTTCGAATTTCAGGGTCATTTAGCTAAAAAATCAGTGAATGCATGAAAAATAGCAAATGAAGTAAGAAAGGGTTGAAAATTGATGACATGGCTTTGAATGGTGCATACTAAATGCACAAAAATTCTATAGTTGAAATAAGTTATAAAAAATGAAATGCCTTTGTAACAAATCAGTTTTCGTCCGAAACCCTGATACTTTGAGCGTAAGGGGCCCGTCGACCCACTCAGATCACACACCCAAATCCAATAGTCTCAATTAGTATCAAGCGGACGACAATCAGAGTCTCTGATGCTCCGCCACAATGTCACACTCTGAGTGCCCTTCCGCACACCCAAATCATAGATCCCCAGCGGGTACCCACCAGGGTGTACCCGCCTGTAACAGAGGTCAAGTAATCGTGTGTCATAACATCAAGGGAGAAACCGAGGAATCACCCTCGGCGGATTCCACTCTACGAATCATCAGGGCGAACGTATGAGGTATCACCCTCGAGGTTCACACTGAGGGTTGCACGACGAGTCGTGTCGGAAGTGGAGAGGAGGAATCACCCTCGATGACCACGACCGAACAGTTTATACTGCAGAGTTTCATCGTGAGTGCATTACGAGTGTAATCACCCTCGGCACTCGATAGTTACTACGCAGAGTCGTACAACTAAGGGGGTGTGAAGTGAGGTGTCGGTCCTCTAGTCGACGATCACGTTGATCGAGTCGTCGATGATCAAGCAGGGACACAAGGGAAGGTGGTGGGGTCACTAATGGTTCACTACCACCTATACTAATCAGTTTTTCATAGCAGGTAAGGTAGCATGAACAGGTTACAACAGCAGCTATGCATCAGAATAGGAGCATACATTAACAGTAGCGAAATCTAATGAAGCAGGAGAATAGAATGGGCGATTCTGGATGCTCAAGGGGGGCTTGCCTGGTTGCTCTGGCAAGAGGGAAGGTCGTCAACGGGCTGCTCGTCGGTAGGTAGTCGTATCCTGGTGCAGCGTCGTCGGTCTCAGCGTCTATCGAGAGAGAGAAGGAGGGGGAGAGAAACATAAATTCACGGCAATAATGCAACAACATGTATGACAGCCTAAATGATATGCCGGGTGTTCTACTGCCTAACTAAATGATTTAGTTAATTTAGGAATTTATTTGGATTTATTTATTAAGTTGGGCACTATTCATTTACTGACAATCGGTCTAAAGTTCAATTTTCTTATAGCTGCGAGCGTCTGACTGGGAATACGGGATGGACGTATTCGGTTCTGTATCGTCGTTCTGAGCAAGTTTCATGTATAAAATATTTTCATCGGAGTTACGGGTTTATTTAATATGTTTCTAAAGTTTTTATTAATTTCTAAAATTTAATTAATTATTTAATTCAACATTATCCGAAACAGTGCTGATGATGACATCAGCATGACATCATGCTGATGTCCATCAAGGTTAATTAAGTTAATTACTAATTAATTATTAATTAATTGTTTTTATCAATTATTTTTTTTTATTTATTTTTCTTTTTCTAAAACGTTCGGTGGGCCCGAACCCCACCTGTCATTGGGCCAGGGGGGCACTGGCCCAGTGGTCAGTGGCCCTGGCCACAGCGTGCACGGGCGCACGGGCGAGCGGGGCGCTGGGGCGCTGCGGGGCGCCCGAACTGGACGCGGCCAGTCGGGGCCACGGCGAGGGGGGGGGGGCGCTGGCCGCGGCGGGTCGCAGCGAGGAGCGCGCTGGCGGGTGGACGGAGCGACGTAAACGACGGCAGAGCGGCGCGGGAACGGCGCGCATGCGGGGCCCACGGCGTGGCGAGGCAAGGCCGTGAGCGAGCGCGGCGAGGCGCTGGCGACGGGGCCCAGCCGTTGCGCGGCGCTGCAATAGCAGCAGGGCGAGCGGAGAGATCGGCCGAGCGGGGCGAACGGCGGCGCGGTCCGCGCGGGCGAGCGCGTGAGCGCTCGCGACGGCGAGCGAGTGGGCGCGCAGTACG
The DNA here is from genome assembly GCA_011799875.1 of Thinopyrum elongatum. Classification (NCBI taxonomy): domain Eukaryota; kingdom Viridiplantae; phylum Streptophyta; class Magnoliopsida; order Poales; family Poaceae; genus Thinopyrum; species Thinopyrum elongatum. The sequence continues at coordinate 550,269,905 of CM022300.1, read as the reverse complement.
TGCACGGGGCCGCGCGGGACGGCGCTTGCGGACAGAGCAAGGCGAGCGCCGCGAAAGGGGACGGGGAGGAGGAGACCGGGGTCCTCACCGCGGCGGCGTAGGGGCAAGGCAGTGGGCGCGGGAGCGACTTGGGGAAGGAGGACGAGGACGACGGGACGGAGAGGAGGCAGCGGCGAAGTTTGCTCCAGCGACGGCGTCGGGCTTCGGCGGCGATCGGGGCGTGCCTCGATCTGGATCGGGAGGGGGAATGGAGCGGGGTGGGTTAGGGTTTCGCCGGGGTGGGGGAGGGGCAGGCCATAAGGCCATGGGGAGTGGGCCGCCGCCTGGGCGTGGCCCTTTGGGCCAGGGGGGGTGGGTTTTGCTTTTTCTTTTTTGTTTTTCGTTTTTCTTTTACCCTTTTTCTTTTCTCTTTTCTCAGTTTAGTAAATCCAGGCCTCCTAATGGTTTTTGTAAAACATAACAATTGCTCCAACAAATACTAGGTATTATCCAGCACTACCAAAAATGAGTTTGGAGACAATTGGAGTTCCCACGATTTTTATATAAATAATATGCATTAATCCTAGCTGTTTTAATTATGTTAGAGCCACCTAATTATTTTTATTATTTTTGGTTTCAATTTCAGACTAGCCTCTGCAATTTTTTGTATTTATCGAACATTTTAGTTTTTATGTTGGACAACTTTCATATTTCACTTTCATTTAAATTTGAATTTGACTTAGGGTTGAAATGCAATAATTGCTAATGATGATATTAGTGTTTAACCTCGCTGACATGTCATTATCAAAAGTGATTACTGTTGCTAATCACCGGGGGTGTTACAAGAGATTGTCCATTTGTGTACATGAGTGCATCCAGTTTTTTCCGTAACCTTCTCAACTGTTTACACATGCTATGTGGGGTGAATGATGATACCATCCAACTTTCAAACCGTTTCAAGTTCGTTTGTAGTGCTTTTCAATTTCAAGGTCATTTAGGTCAAAAAAAATTAGTAAATGCATGAAAAATAGCAATGAAGTCAGAAAGGGTTGAAAATTGATGGCGTGGCTTTGAATGGTGCATACTGATGCACAAAAAGTCTGGAGTTGAAATAAGTTATAAAAAATGAAATGCCTTTGTAATAGATGATTTTCGTCCGTAACCCTGATACTTCAAAGAGATTGTCCATTTTGTACATGAAGTCATCCAATTTTGCCGTAACCCTCTCAACTTTTTAGCACATGCTATGTGGTGAATGAATGATACCATGCCAACTTTCAATCTTTGCAGAGTTCATTTTTAGTGCTTTTTCAATTTCAGGGTCATTTAGCTCAAAAAATCAGTAAATGAATGAAAAATAGCAAATGAAGTCAGAAAGGGGTGAAAATTGATGACGTGGCCTTGAATGGTGCATACTGAATGCACAAAAAGTCTGGAGTTGAAATAAGTTATAAAAAATGAAATGCCTTTGTAACAGATGAGTTTTCGTCCGAAACCCTGATACTTCGAAAGAGATTGTCCATTTTGTACACACGAATGCATCCATTTTTGCCGTAAACCTCTCAAATTTTTAGCACATGCTATGTGGGTGAAATGATGATACCATGCCAACTTTCAACCTTTTCAGAGTTCATTTGTAGTGCTTTTCAATTTCAGGGTCATTTAGCTCAAAAAATTAGTAAATGCTGAAAATAGCAAATGAAGTCAGAAAGGGTTGAAAATTGATGACATGGCTTTGAATGGTGCATACTGAACACACAAAAGTCTGGATTGAAATAAGTCATAAAAAATGAAATGCCTTTGTAACAGATGAGTTTTCGTCCGAAACCATGATACTTCGAAAGAGATTGTGGCATTTTGTACATGAAGTGCACCCAGTTTTTGCAGCAGCCCTCTCACCTTTTTAGCACAATGCTATGTGGGTGAAATGATGATACCATGCCCAACTTTCAACCTTTTCAGAAATCATTTGTAGTGCTTTTCAATTTCAGGGTCATTAAGCTCAAAAAATCAGTAAATGCATGAAAAATAGCAAATGAAGACCGAATGGGTGAAAATTGATGATGTGGCTTTGAATGGTGCATACTGAATGCAAAAAAGTCCTGGAGTTGAAATAAGTTTAAAAATATGAAATGCCTTTTAACAGATGAGTTTTCGTTCGAAACCCTGATACTTCGAAAGAGATTGTCCATTTTGTACACGAAGTGCATCCAGTTTTTGCCGTAACCCTCTCACTTTTTTGCACATGCTATTTGGGTGAATGATGGTACCATGCCAACTTTCAACCTTTTCAGAGTTAATTTGTAGTGTCTTTCGAATTTCAGGTCTTTAGCTAAAAAATCAGTGATGCATGAAAAATAGCAAATGAAGTAAGAAAGGGTTGAAAATTGATGACATGGCTTTGAATGGTGCATACTAAATGCACAAAAATTCTATAGTTGAAATAAGTTATAAAAAATGAAATGCCTTTGTAACAAATCAGTTTTCGTCCGAAACCCTGATACTTTGAAAGAGATTGTCCATTTTGTACATGAAGTGCATCCAGTTTTTGCCGTAACCCTCTCAACTTTTTAGCACAAGCTATGTGGGTGAAATGATGATACCATGCCCACTTTCAACCTTTTCAGAGTTCATTTGTAGTGTTTTTCAATTTCAGGGTCATTTAGGTCAAAAAATTAGTAAATGCATGAAAAATAGCAAATGAAGTCAGAAAGTGTTGAAAATTGATGGCGTGGCTTTGAATGGTGCATACTGAATGCACAAAATGTCTGGAGTTGAAATAAGTTATAAAAAATGAAATGCCTTTATAACAGATGAGTTTTCGTCCGAAACCCTGATACTTCGAAAAAGATTGTCCATTTTGTACACGAAGTGCATCCAGTTTTTGCCGTAACACTCTCAACTTTTTAGCACATGCTATGTGGGTGAAATGATGGTACCATTCCAACTTTCAACCTTTTCAGAGTTCATTTGTAGTGCTATTCAATTTCAGGGTGATTTAGCTAAAAAATATCAGTAAATGCATGAAAAATAGCAAATGAAGTCAGAAAGGGTTGAAAATTGATGACGTGGCTTTGAATGGTGCATACTAAACGCACAAAAAGTCTGAAGTTGAAATAAGTTATAAAAAATGAAATGCCCTTATAACAAATGAGTTTTCGTCCGAAACCCTGATACTTTGAAAGAGATTGTCCATTTTGTACACGAAGTGCATCCAGTTTTTGCCGTAAACATCTCAACTGTTTAGCACATGCTATGT